>PVKM010003091.1:0-60019 GCA_004027735.1 Carollia perspicillata
GGGGTCAGGTGGGTGGTTAAATAACTTCGCAACAAAGTGGGGAGGGGAGAGATCTCGTGATACAAGCAGGAGATGCGTAATTGTGAAAGCCAAGTACATAAGAAAGCAAGGGAAATGGTCCCGGACCCAGGACAAAGGCACAGCAGGAGAGCATCTAGGGCCCGGGGCAGGGAATCAATTAACTAGCTAACAGGTGATAGTCTGGAGCCAGGAAGCCAGCAGGGAGCCACCGGGGGCTGATGCAGAGTGCCAGCTTCAATCTCCAAATACACTTTTAAATTTCTACTACATCTTCAATAGCTGCTGCATCTGCATTTAAATCCCCATGCCAGTCTTCCTCTGCAGCCCCATTTCTGACTCCTCTCACAATCAGCTACACTTGCCAGGACTCTCATATCCTTTCAGCTTTACTGGGCTGCCACAGTCAGTCTGGGCAGCCATGGCCCCATGGTGTGGAGCCAATCATCTCCAAGCTCTCACGCAGGTGCTGTAATGGGTGCGGTGGAGTTGCCTCCCAGTTACATCTTGGGATGAAGTCACTCCCTTCTCCCTGGCTCAAAGCAAGGCCACAGCTATTTAACATATCTGTGAAACCAGTTAAAGGTTATAGATATGTTAAATTACCATTCTAGAGGTTATCTGGGAACCATTGCTATGCAAAACAACCCAGTGGCCCTCTAGATATCCCATCCCTCAGCTTGGACTTGTGGGGCTGAGGACATCCCATACTTTTAATATTTCCTGGGCACCCTGAGTTTTGGACTCCATTACAAATCCTTCTTTGGGGGGCCCTTGGCTGCACCCTCCTACACTTGGAGATCTTTAAAAATCCCACCCTTTCTACTTCCCAGAAAAGAAGGCAAAGAGGACAAAATCTTTCCCAGGGTCCTGGCCCAACAGCAGCTCCCTCTACCCTGCTACGCTTTCCCTGAAATTTCTTTGTGTCCAAAGACTACCTCCTACTCTTCTCCTACCTGTTCATGTCTGCATTCTCCCAATAAGGGGGAGAAAATGACTTTACATGTCTTGGGTTGGGAGCTAGATGTTTCTGTATAATATATATGTCTGATGCTCTGTTCTGGATGTGAAATTTAGCAGGTTCACCTTCTCAGCTCTTTCTTCTGTGGCTTCTTGATTCTGCTGAACTGAGGCAGCTAAGGGTCATTTGGCATGCAGGACACAGGTCCTCAGCCCCAGTCCCCAAGGCCATAGGTTCCTCCCCAAACTATCAAGGTTTCCCTTTCGTTATTTTATCTTCTGCAATTATATGGACATACTTTTTTGACTTTGTATTTTAAAAATAGTCTCTCAAGCAAATGCTGAAGTAAGGAGCCTCCATTTCCCATTATATTTTTCATTATTTTTTAATTCTCACTAGAGGATATGTTTTCAGTGAGAAAGAGAGAGAAACATCAATGTGAAGAAGAAACAGTAATCTCTTTTTTCCCATATGCACCCCGACCCGGGATCGAATTTGCAACCTAGGTATGATCTCTGACTGGGAATCAAACCCGCAACCCCTTAGTGCATTAGACAATGCCTGAACCAACTGAGCCACCTGGCCAGAGCTCCAATTTCTGTTTATTAGTAATCCACTGGAATAAGTCCCCAGAGCTGTTGCAGGGCAACCCGGAGATGATGATTTCCACCAGAAGCAGAAAAACTGTCTTTTAAATTAACTAATGGAGTTTATGGTAGTTTACTACTTTGTCTGTCTTTGTCCTAGATCTCTGGAATGGAGTTTCTAAAACTCTTTTCATTTTCCTCAGTGATAGGAGTGTCTTCATTATGCTAAAATGGTGAATCTTAGTGGGCCTCTAGATAATGTCAGAATGAGGGCTGGTCACCAGAAAGACTTACCCTGTGATTAGAGGGCAGGGGACTTTGGGCCGACCTGACCTCTGGGGAGAGGAGAAGACTGGAAATTGAATTCAATTACATGGCCGATGATTCGTATTTGTTCCTAATTTTATTTTATTTTTTTCTTTTTTATTTTTGATTCTTGTTCAATTACAGTTGTTCCCATCCCTCCACCATTATTCTCCCCTGCCCTACCTACCCCCCACCTCCCACATTCAATCCTCCACTCCATTGTCCTTGTCCATGGTTCCTTTGTACATGTACCTTGACTTGACCCCTAACTTTCTTTCCTCTGCTTCTCCCCTTTGGTCCCTATCAGTCTGTTCTTCTTTTTTTTTTTCCATGTCTCTGGTTCTATTTTGCTCACTTGTTTGTTTTGCTTATTAGTTTCTACTTATAGGTGAGATCATATGGTATTTGTCTTCCACTGCCTGGCTTATTTCACTTAGCATAATGCTCTCCAGTTCCATCACCTGGCTGATGATTCAATCATTCATGCCTATATAATGGAACCCCAATAAAAACTCTGAATGCCCAGGCTCAGTGAATCTTAATGATTGGTAAACACATAGATTCCCCAAGAGAATGATGCTGCTTGACTATGGAGAATTGACATGGAAACATGGAATCTCTCTCCATTCGGTATACACACAAATACACACCTTGAACTACATATATCCCTTCAAGAAACAAAACTTTAATCATTAGTATAGTATAGCTTTCTTGAGTTCTTTAAGTCATTCTAGCAAATGATTCAATCAGAAGGGTATTGTGTAGACCTCCCAGACTGGTTGCCAAAGGGTGAGAAATGCAGGTGGCTTTGGGAATATAAAGTTAGGCTGGCATCTAAAGTGGGGGTGGTCTTGTGTGGACTGTGCTGACCATAGTGGTTAGACTTAGAATTGTGTTGCAATGTGCTCAGTGGGACTGGAAGCAGAATAACTCTTATGAAGGATACTTTTCTGATTTCTAATACAAGTGTTGAAACATTGGATCAGTTTTAGATATTCATATTGGGCATTACAGTTTGAAGCACTAGCTCCTGAGTGGGCAGGTTTAGAAAGATTATTTAAGCAGATTCTACTCCAAGCGTAGCATCTATAAACTGGTCTCAGTTCCTGATTGAAATATACATAAAATGATGGTAAGCATCTAGAAACTAGGACACTGTCAAGCCATTCAGGAATGGAACTATAAAATGATCAGACTGTGACAATTTGTAGGAAAAAATCCTTCTCCACAGATAGTTTAATATGGTTTATTTAGAAAATAACACTTCAGTTGGTATCATCAGATAGAATCAGAAATTAGGGTCAAAAGTATCAAGAGCCCCAAATCTAAGCAGATGGGTTTGCATGTACTATCTGTTTCTTCCTATCTCTGTGGCTTTGGGCAGGTATTTAGTCTCTCTGGGGTTCAGTTTTTCATCTCAAAAATGGATATAGCAGTATTTCCTACCTTACCTGGTGCTTAGAAGCTAAGTGAGGTAATTCAGGGAAAGTGCTAAACACAGGGTATGGCACATAGAAAGTTAACTGCTGGTTTTATTTCTTCTGTGTTCATTTATTGGCATCTGTCTCTGGCTTGGTGAAAGCACATTCTGTGTATGTGTATTTAATTTATGACTGTATATGAAGTCTATAGCCTTGCTTTCATGTGAAGACAATGTAAAGCAAACACTCTTTGATAAGCCGCAATTTATGCAGTTGAATGAATGTTACATTTTATATGATCCCTCTGAGAGACTACACTCTCACCTACCTCAGGACTCATTCTGAGCACTTGTCATTTGGGATTTTTATTAGAGCCTGTTCCAATAAACTGTTTTGATCTAACAAATCACCACAAAATTCAATGGCTTGGAACAACAATCTGTCATTATCATTAGTGGTTCTGGGGGTTGACTGGTTCAGCTGAGCTCTTACTTGGGGTCTTCCATGAGGGTATAGTCAGAGGTGGCTGAGACTAGAAACATCTGAAGGTTCTACTTGGCTGGTCATCCAAGATGTGGCAGGGAAGGCTGCAATAGCTCAGGGAAGGCTGTGCATCTACCTCTCAGTCCCTGTGGGCTTTCCAAATGGCTAGCTTAGGCTTCCTCAATGCATGGTGGACTCAAGTTACAGAGACGTCTTTGTGGGTGCCTGGCTTCCCCTAGAGTGAGCTGTTTGAGAAACACAAAGAGGCATCAGCTAGATCTAGGCCTGATAACAGATCAAAGAAGTCATAGACCCCCCTCCATCGACCCTTATTCAAGGGAAGAAAGCACAGACCTCATCGCTCCACAGGACAAGAGTCAAAGAATTTGTATCCATCTTTAAGGCAAATGTGTTTTCTTACTTTGGCTTTTTTTTTCCACCAGAGGCAGTATATAGCTTCACATGGTGACTACTCTGATATAGGTATGACTCATTTTTATTTGTGTTTATCTGAGTAAAAACCTCAGCATTGTGGTGTATTATGGCCACCCCTCATATACCTTGATGTTGTAGTAGTGGGCAGCCTAGGTTAGGGAAGGATAACACAGATCACTGATTTCCCCATGAGCTCCTCCCAACAGCCCTGTCTGATCTGTACTAATGACCTCCTCTTAACATGCCTCCCTGTCCTGTCTTACCTGCTACAATGTCATCTTCCTAAAGCCCAGGCAAGCAGCATGCCCTTGCTCATAGAACTTTACTCCTCCCATGTCTCATACAGCCCAGACATCCAAGTAAGCCCTCGAGGTTCCCCATGGCTTGAAAGGGCCTAGCTTTCCAGTTGTTTTCACCAAATGGTCTCCCTACTTCTTTCAACAGTGTCCCCCAAAGACACAGCCATGCATGCTTGCAAATGTTGACATGCACACACACAGCCTCATGTCATTCTTCCAGCTCACATGAATTCAGTGTCTGATGGTGCTGGGTGCTGTGCTCTCTGCTTTAAGTGCAGCAAGCTCAATTATTATTCCACAAACATGCTGTATGTTTTTGCCTTTCTGGTGCTTGGCTTACATTCCTGAAGCTTAGGTACATTTCTTATTAACATTTTTATTGTTTCTCTTAATACCAAGCACTGTACCACCCAGGTATCAGTATAGCAATAACGTTGTTGCAATACAGTATGGAGGAGAGGTTCCTTCTCCCTTACATTCCATCTTATACTTCTCATCTCTGCCCATTTTGTCACCCTTTCTTGGCTGAAGGCTCATCTAGAATCATCCAGCTCTCTCCTCATCTCCTCCCTTATGTAAAATCTTTATACACTTCACTCATATTCCCTAAGAAACTCAAGGTGGGGGTGAAGCAGGTATGCATTATTTGAGGCACTATTGAAGTCCACAGACACCTTGACATAACATCCCCCTGCAACAACACACACTGAAGCATTGCCAATTCAGAACCATGGTTGGACTTCTGGTGTGTTTCAGGCAGCCTCCCAGGCCTGTGGGAGAACATGGGAAATCAGATATGGTTGTCACCCCTTAGGAATACACAGCAATATTGCTGTACAATATATGAGCTTTGAGCTTTTGGTCATCTGATAAGCAGGTAAGAATTGGCAAACTCTGCTCAACTCTTCTGCTTTGTTTCATTAAATTATAATTCCATAAACCCAGTTTCAGGGAGAGGTTGTTGGGATGGTCCCTATTTTAAGCAGCTATAAAAGTGGGGAGACAAACCCATCACTGAGTGACCTCGACAGGGTTTCCAAATACACATCCACTCCACCTCCTCTCTCCCAAGACTCTCTGTTGAGATGGTGGGACCCTTTGCAGAGGTTGGAAGTTGATATGACAACTGAATTTAGCAAAAGCTTCCCAATGATCCTGGTTTCTGGTGCCCATTCTGACCCTCCTCAACAGGAACACTGCAAAGAAAGATCGCCCCCAGTGGTCTCTGGCAGATGTCTACATTGGCTAACTGTAAACCTGTTTTACAGGTTCATTCTCCCCTTGCTGCTTTAGGATGCCAGCTGCTGACCCCAGAGCCCTGCCATGAAACCTCACTTGAAGCAGTGGAGACGACGAATGCTTTGTGGGATATTTGCTTGGGGGATCCTCATCTTGGTGATTTTTGTTTACTTCACTGACAGTAACCCTGCTGAGCCTGCACCCAGCTCCTTTGCCTTCCTGGAGACCAGGAGGCTCCTGCCCATGCAAGGGAAGCAGAGGGCCATCATGGGTGCCATGCAGGAGCCATCCTTGCCAGAAAGTGTGGAAGCAAACAAGGGGCTGCCAGATGGACACGCCACAAGACCTCACAACCGACAGAAATGGGCCCGGGTGCAAAGTGGAGTTGAAAATAAAGACGAGTTCTTTTCATCCCAGATTGGGAGAAAATCTCAAAGTACTTTCTACCCAGTGGACGACTACTTTTTTGCTACTGGTCAGCGAGGCCCTCACAGCCATACTCAGGGGACATGGGAGTCGCTTTTCCCCAGACACCCTGGCCGGCGGGAGGGGTTGTCAATGGTTAAGAAAAGGCACCTGCATCAGAGGCGCAGCCATTTCCTGGAGGAGGGGTACGATGGAGACAGGCTGTATTCCTCCATGTCTAGGACCTTCCTGCACCGTCTGTGGAAGGGAAACGTCTCCTCCAAGATGCTCAACCCGCGCCTGCAAAAGGCCATGAGGGAGTACATGACCGCTAATAAGCACGGCGTGCGTTTCAGCGGGAGGCGCGCGACGGGGCGAAGCCGGGGGGCTTTGCTGTGCACACTGCGGCGCCGAGTGCGAGTGCGCACAGTCGATGGCACAGAGCCCCCCTTCTCTGCACTGGGCTGGCAGGCTCTGGTGCCCGCCGTGCCACTCAACCAGCTACACCCGCGCGGCTTGCACTCTTGCGCTGTGGTCATGTCTGCTGGCGCCATCCTCAACTCCTCCTTGGGGGAGGAGATAGGTGGGTGTGCTCAAGGGGATTCTGCTGGGCTTTGTGCTTCATTAGACCTGGCTGTGTCTCCACCTTCCTCTGGTTCCCACCGGCATGGCACACCTGGTGCTTAACGCTGGGTGTTCTGGACATTAGCTAAAGAGTGCTTTTATCCTTTCCTTCCCTTCCCTTCCCTTCCTTTTCCCTTTCCCTTTCTCTTTCCCTTTCCTTTCTTTTTTCTCCCTCTTTTTTTTTTTTTATTGTAGTTGGGTCTGAAAGACCCTGTTTGGAATTCCAGCAGAGGTATCCTTTGAGGCAGGCAGTTTTAGAGCAGAGGTGTGCTCCCCACTGTTGGGTGCCAGCAGGTATGGAAGGCCTGTGCCCTCACCTTTTTGCAGCCACGACCTTCCTCACTGCCTGGTCTCTGTATTCAGTTCCCTTAGAAACCGTGTTCTGAGTTGATAGTCTCTCAGCCTGGTCCTCAAAAGCCTAGTCTTCAAAAGCCTGATGAACCTGTAGTGTGGAAGAGTTATGGGACATAAATAAGAGGATGCGAAAGGACAGCAAATTCCCATGGGGCTAAGGCAGTTAGGCATGCCACCTCCAAAGAGTAGTATTCATGATGATTGTAGTTGGTCACTAAACCGATGTGTGGGCTTTGAGTACAGCCCGATTGCTGTTGAGAGAACATCTTTCCTATTGCCAGTGAGTTCTGACCTTCGACCCTTTGGTACCAATCACACCTTTGGTCATAGCTGGTGCACCTAGCAGGAATCTTCTCTCCAATGGTAAATAACAGGACTACATCCCAGACTCCCATCTTCAAATCCATGTCAAGAGCCTTGAGGACAGTCCGTTTCATAGTTCCTGTGATTAAGCCTGTCCAGAGAAGCAGACTGATGGGATATAAATGTAGAGAGAAAGAGATTTATTTTAAGGGCTTGCTCTTGTCATTGTTGGGACTGATGATTCTGTAATTTGTAAGGCAAGCAGGTGGTCTGGAAATGCATGTAAGACTTGATATCTGGAGCCCAAAATCTGTAGGACAGGCTGGCAGGTGGAAAACTCAGGGTTACAGGCTTGACATAGAATTCCTTCTTCGGGAAACTTCAGTCTTTGCTCTGAGGACTTTGGCTTCCCTCCACTCCCAGGCTAATTCTGTTGTTGTACCAGTGAGCAAGCAGCTTAGCCCTTTAGGCCCATTAACTCATTTAACAAACAAGTATTTAGCCCCCACTATATGTCAGTTTCTGTGCTTGGTGCCAAAGAATAAATGTGAATCAGACACAGACTCAGCCTGAAGTGCCGATGTAAAACAACCAAGTCTAATACATTCTCACAATAGATAGTGTTGCTTGTAAATAATATGGAAGTGACAATTGGTTGTGTCACTTACTTCTTAGAAAGGAATACCTTTTGTTTCCTGGACCCATTAGCTGTTCTGTGTCTTTTAGGAGTGGTTGATATTCTGAATATCAGCTGTCTTTAAATGGAGGGGTGACATCCTAATCAGGCTTCACCACTCAGACTTTATCTCAGATGTTGTTGAGAATAAGACTGAAGGTGAAATATTTTTAAAGTTAAATAAAATGATACAAGTCTAGACTTGAGGTCTGGAGTCCCAGTATCCCTGTGCTGACATTACAGTGGTCTTAAAATAACACTGTCCATGTGTCACATAAATGTGTAGCCAAAGCTGGAGCAGAGCAGCCTGCACTTGATGAGGAAAAGCAGCAATTTAGAGGTTTCCGGAGTGAAGTAATGCCACAGTTCTTTCTCAGTTCCAGGACCATTGCTAATAATGTAAGAAGGAATGTAAGTATTATGTTGTAAAGCAGGCAGTAACTGGCTTCTGGTTTTGTTTTGCAGTGTTTTAAACACTTCTGAATTGTAGCTACAAATCTGGATTGCTCTCGCCTGTTAGTGAGAATTGCCCTGCTCTTCATTCTCCCATAAATGTCTCTGACCAGAGTCTCATAAACTCTTTTCTGAATTTGGAATAGAGTGTGAAAGACACTGGATGTTACATGCTTTGGAGGAATGGGAAATGTCACTTACATCTTTGTTAATTTCTAGTATCCAGATTTAATTTATATTGTATGCCCTGTCATGAAGCTTTGTGATTAGAATTGTAGAATATTAACTGAAAAACACAAGTATTTACAGTTTTCTGTTCTTTTGCTTAGGTTCCTTTGAATCTAGTTTTGTACCTACCATTTTAAGACTATATTATCAAAGCATAATACAATTGTAAAAAGGAAAACTCCTTCACTTTTATAAGATACTATCTCTTATCATCAGCACTTGTCCATGTGAGGTGGTGAGTTTCCCCTTCCTATTCACCCAAATGTATACATGCTTATCAACATACAGTTAGTTGTTAATGGTTCTCTTAATAAACACAAAGTCACCAGTAGATTGCTCCAGGCAACCTGGAATATTGAGGCATTCTGTACTATATAGCTAATTTCATCTTCACCCCTAAAAATCTCTTGTGGATTGGCTAAGTGAAGATCAAAAGACTCAAAAACATAGTTTTATTAAGAAAAACTGAGGGCAGAGCTAGGAAAGTACCTGGGGCTAGCTAGCTCCATGTCAGTGCAGCCAGAAGGCCCCCTGCCAGTGAACTGGCCCTGAATACTTAACAATCACCATCCCTCACCCACAGAGGAGGACTCAGTTGCCCTCAGGTTTCTGTTTTGGCTGGCTTCCCTCTGCTCATTCTATTGGCAGTGCAGTCCTGTTTCCCAGTTCCGTTAGACTGAGTCATGCTCTAATTGTTTTTAAAAGCATTGTAGCAGTTGTCAACACCTCTACTTTGAATATGTTATTGAAAAGCAAACTGAACTGTTTTGGAAATGTGGGACATTCTTTCCTAGAATCAGTGAGATCTTTTTTCACCCATACATATAAACAATAATTTGGTAGTGAGTTCATCTGCCAGCAATCCTGTGGAAACACACTGCAGAGAACTGTTTACTGTGATCTAACAGTGGTGGCCTTCATATGGGAGATCAGGACCTGTGTACTTGAAACTCAAATTCTGGAAAGTGTGTGAGAGAAGCGGGGAGGGAGTGTGTAGGAAGTGGACATACAGTACTCCCCAGGGGGCAGAGTCTGGATTTGCCATCTATTACAAAAATAAACAAACCAACCAACAAATAAATAAAAGCAAGAAAAATCATATAGTCATTCACCAAGCATTGAGTATTTATTGATCCCCATCTCTCTGAGGCCTGATAACTATGCTAGTGATTAATGCCCCAAAGATGAATAGGGAACAGACGTAAACCTATTAGTCTAGTGGGGAAAACATACTGAGAACGGGCAATGGAAATACCATGATTAGGAGAAGGACTGAGAGAGACATAAACGGACAAGGAAGATAGCAGAATCCTAACCCATGGTAAGGGCTGGTGCCTGGGGAGAGAGGAGGTTAGCAAACACTGCCCAGAAGAGGGAAATCCAGGTCACAAATGCAGCATTCAGGTGAAGAGAGCTGGAGGGGCAGCATGGGGCTAGGAGGAGAGAGGAAAGAAAGCTGGACAGGTGGGCAGGAGGTCAGCTCCCAGATGTGCTTGTGCATCTCCAGAAGTTAGACTTCACTCAATGATTGTAATCATAGGCAGGGTATTACAGTACCAAATGCTTTTATGTGGTAACTGCTAGAGTCTTGCAAACCTAAGGAATAGATTGATTATTCCTGTCTTATGGATAAGGAAATGTAGGCACCCAGAAGGCCCAGTAGGTGGAGCCTGGATTTCATCCAACCCCAATCTGGGTTTCCAGAAACTCCAGCTGTGACCCCTGGGCTCATGGTGAGAAGCACTGCAATCTTTGAAGCAGAGGAGTGATGGATCAACTTTTTATTTTAGAGAGATCACTCCAGAGCCTAGATTTGATGGCATGAAGAAAGTAAGTCATACTGCAGGAGTCCCAAGAAAGGTGAGACAGACCAGGGTGGTAGAGTCAGAAGACATGAATTCCCTAAGGAAGGCAAGCTTTTGCTTCCTTACTGTTGCAAATTTTGTTTTCTGGATGAATCTAGGAGAGGAGGGGGAGGGTGTTGGCGGGGTGCCCACAGCAGGGCAGTGACTACTTGTGGGCCTCCTGGCTGGCTGCTCCCTGAAGGACTTTAATTTTCCTTCAGTGTGTGCATTTAGACTGGCTTTGTTCTCAAGTCAACTTAAGCTGGCTCCAACCTAGAAATAAATACGTTTTCTGGAAATGGTGCCTTACTTTATTCCCCTTGTGCTTGCTGTCCTGTTTCTTCTTTTCTAAATGTGAATGGACAGCTTCATTTTTAAGGTTCATTATCATGGCGATTCACACACAACCAGACATATGTTTACAAAAAAAGTCTGCCTGATGGGCACACTCTCAGCTAACCCTCCCCACACTGCCCTCCTGCCTTGCCAGATTCTACTCACAGACAGCTTTAAGAGCTTCAGTCTACACCCACTCAGCCTCAGCTCAGCCTCTCCGCCTCCACCACAAAATTAGCCTTTTAATTCTTCAGGCTTGTAACGCTTCTAAAGGAGGTCAGCTAGATTACAGAAGTGCCTTCTGGTGTTGCTTGAAGGCCTAAGACACATCTTGGTGTGAACTCTGGCATTTAAAAGCTGTGCAGTTTTCAGGAGCGGTGTAATGAATTTAGAATTACCTAATTAATTTGAAATGCAGCCACTGCTTAGGGTCCTCAGCTTGTTCACCTTAGCCTTAGACAGAGCTGTGTCTAGAACAGCATGGTTTAGTGGGAGAACTGGCAGTACCCCTGGACTACCTCTGAGCGCCTGCAGTTTCCCTCACTGCTTGCAGCCTCTTCTCATGCTCTGCCCTGTCAGACAGGGCTGTCTGAGGTCAGAGTTTACACTGGGCTCATAAGTATAAGTATGGTTTGCTTACACTTAGGGAGTCCAAGACTCTTTCATGGATTCACAAAGTGAAAACTATTTTTATAATACTCAAAGATTTTTTTTAACTGTTGACATTTGCACTGATGTTACAAAAGCATTGGTGGATAAAACTGCTGCTTAGCATAAATCAAGGCAGCAGGACCCAACTCTACTAGGCATGATATTTTTCACCTCCAAGCATATCAATAAGAGAAAAAAGTGCCAGTTTCACTTACAGATGCCCTTGATGAAGCACTAAAAGTTGTTGGTGTCATTAAATCTCTGTCCGTGAGTACCTGTGATTTTAAGACAAAGGGCAAAATGACTTGAAAAGCATTCTGCACACCAATACACAGTGGAAAAGCATTTGTGTGAGTTGTGAGAAGAACTAGCAATTTTTTATCATGAAACACAAGTTTCACTTGAAACAATTACTGACAGACTTTATTCAGTCTTGGACATTGGCAGATATTCTCTCAAAAAGGAATTAAGTGAATCTATCACTTTCAGGAAAATAGCTAACATCATTTGTTGCCAATGATAAAATTCAGGCTTTCAAACAGGAGTTTGATTTACTTTATAACAAGATACATCAATACTTGGGAGATCTGGTTCACTTATTGAACTGATAGTTCCAGATGATCATTGTACAGTGTTACAAAGTTATACATGGGTGAATTACCTGTTTCAAGAGCAAGATAAAATAATGGGCTTTGATGTAACACCATGAAAAATTTGTTGATATTGTGTAGCATTCCTCATTGCAACTACCTTTTACAAAACTAGCACTTAACAAGTTTTTATGAAGAATCAAAGAAGACTTCCTACTAATCTGGAAAGACTTCAAATATTCCTTCAATTTTCAATGATCCATCTGAGTCTTCATGTACTTCAACTAAAGCAATACCTTGCAGCAGATTGGATGCAGAAGCAACTAAAAGAAACCAACGGTCTTCTAAAAAGAGACTCATTAATGCATTTTAATAATAAGTGTTACTTTAAATTAATAAACACTTAAATTGCTTCTGTTTTACACTCTAATATAGTATATATCGATAGATATCATCCAAATAAATGTAATGTCTTTCGGTTGGCATATATTTTCAAGAATGTAAAAGGGTCCTAAAAAAAAAAATAAGAATCTGGAGAGTGGCAAACGTCTTGTTTTTAAGAGCCAGGTGGTGAATGTTTTAGGCTCTGTGAGCCATAGGGTCTCATAACTCAACTCTGGTGTTAGAGACAGTAGATAAATAAATGATTGTATCTGTGTTACAGTACAGCTCTATTTACTAAAACTTGTGGCAGGTAGTGGCTTGCTGACTATTGCAAAACTTCCCCTAAAAGAACATTGACAGGACTCTTTGATGAAATAGCCAGGTATCCTGTATGCATTATTATGTGTTCCAGAAGTGTGTCAATTTGGTTCTCAAATCTGGAATCTGAATTCTTCTGAGTTCAGTGCTTGTAAAGAGAGGCACTTTTGTAGTGTGGTTTTAATGCTGGTATGCATGCCAAGCTTCTAGTACTTAGGGAGCAGCAAGATCTCTCACAAGGATGCTCCCAAGAAAGGGATAGCAGGATTCAAATGCAAAAAGCAAACTGCTTTAGCGAATGGAGTGGAGTGTGGTCATCGTAAGTGTGGCATGTATCCACAAAGTTCTTTGGGAAATCAGAAATGAATAATTTCACTTCTTATTCCCATAAATAAGTATTTTCATTTCTCCAACTTGAACTTCAAATGTACATAGAATTTTTGAAGCTAAAGATACCCATGTAAATTCCTTTATTGCTGATTAACTCTGGTTTCAGACTGGTTTCTGAGAAACCCATGAGCTGGCACAGGGAATTTGAAGACACATGTATTTATTGGGTTGGCCAAAAGATTTTTTTTTTGCCATAAGATGGCTCTAGTAGCAATTATTTGTCTTTAACTTCATTTGAAACAACTTCATTTGAATGTATTATGATAGGTGTCATATCAGCATGCATTAAAAAAACTGGTAAATTTTTGCGTGGCCATTTGAATATTGAAGATGGAAGAAAATATGCAATATTTTCAGCATATTATGCTTCATTATTTAAAGAAAAGTAAAAACACAACTGCAACATATACAAAGATTTGTGCAGTGTACAGAGAAGGTGCTGTGACTGATTGAACATTTCAGGAGTGGTTTGCAAAGTTTCGTGTTGGAGATTTCTCCCTGGACAATGTTCCATGTATGTGTGGTCCAGTTGAGTTGATAGTAATAAAATTCAGACATAAATTGAGAGCAGTCAACATTATACCATGTGGGAGTAGCCAACATAAAATATCTAAATCAATAAAGTTTTTGGTGAAAATAAAAAAAATGTCTTTTATTTTATGGAAAAAAACTAAACAGACTTTTTGGCCAACACAATATGTAGACTGCTTTGTGGCAAGGGAACATATCTCCCATGTTCATCCCTTAGTCATGTGAATCTGCTTCCCTTCTTTCACTAGCTCTTGTCTCCCTTTTCAGCCTCTATAATATGAAGCTTTGTTTCCAGGACCTTGGAGAAGTTTAGAAAGTTTGTCAAGTCAGATGAAGAAACACATAGACTTAGGTTGTAGTTGAAGGTCTATGAGTCAAGGTTGCCCTTATGGACCATAAATAACCTTAGTAGCTGAACAATTGGTGGTCTCCCCCTTCCTCCTGTTGAGGCAATAAGTCAGGCCATTGCTAGAAACAAAAAATGCCTTAAGATTGCTGTCATATGGGTCTGCTTGGCATTGTCAGTAGTGTGTAGAGATGCACAGAAATGGTCAAGTTGCATTGAAGGCCAGGGCTCTCACTGTGTGAGAGACACACTTGATCTTGATTCAGGGAGCAGTATTAGAAGCACTGGGAGCAGGCTCCATCTACAAGCAGTGAAAAGCTGCCAATGAGGAGCCTGGTTATAGCATCCTTGCCTATTCCCATATATTCCATCTTCAAAATGTTTTGGAATCTTTAGGAGAATGGTTGCAAAGAACACACCCTTATTAAAAATTGTGAATCCCTAAGTATCTCTGTATAATTTAAATTATGTAGGACCAAAATGATGTGTAACTTAAATGATGCAGGATTGTAAGTGAATCTATTTGTATTTCCGTGTTGATTTGCCCTTAGACAGGATTTCATTCTAAACAGTGTACTGAAAAATGTGTGTGGATTTCTTATTGTGTGTGTCTAATTAGCTTCAGATTTAGAAAGATTTCCTTTAAGGTATTATGCTAGATTATGTTTATTCTACAGAGAAAAAAAGTGAGTTTGTCATTTATGTGCCCTTAGATTCTCATGATGCAGTTTTGAGATTTAATGCTGCTCCTACACGTGGCTATGAGAAAGACGTTGGAAATAAAACCACTGTGCGCATCATTAATTCCCAGGTAAGATGGATGGAATATTTCATGGGCATACATTCTATAGGCAAATAGTTTAAGTAGATGAGTAAAAAGAAATTACCAAATTTCCCATGATCATGATCTCTATTTCTATGGGTCTTGTGATTATAAAGAATTAATAAGGAAAAAAGGTAGAGAAATGGGAATTCATGTGTGACATGAACAGGAAAAATGAGTAAGATCAAAGGGAAAATCTGTACACATATATTCATATATATTCATATACATATACACATATGTGTGTGTATATATATTAATAGGCTTACCATCTTGCATTCTGTGGACTTAAAAAGCTGTTAAACTTAGAAGTTGTTGTGGCCATGAGAAGCAGGGGATGAAGGAGAGAAAAGCAAAGGTACAAAATTTAAGGTCAATATGGTAGCTTGAAAATTATAGTCTGCTATTTAAAATTTTTTTAAATTAAAGTAGATTGTTGAATTGAAAATATCTTCATTCTTCATATTCTTAATGTTTTCCAGACTTGTGGCAAAATAAGAATAAACTACAACAATTTCTAGAGTTTCAAACTATATAGAAAAATATGAGGTGATAAATGATTTATGATGAATCGCTTACAGAACAAAAAATTAGATTTCTGCCTATTACCCTAATCCAGGTGGCATACAGCAAGATAAAAAGCAATTACTGTATTTCTTTATTTTATAGATACCATTGATTACAAGATTCACCATTCATTTAATAAGAGCTTTTCAGAGAGGAGATGATAAATCCCATCAAATTAAATAGATGTCACCTGTAAGAAACACTTTAACTTCAGAGACATTAAAATATGAGGAAAAACCTGTAAAAAATTGCACCTTAAAACTGAGGGAAATAATATGTTATTTTTCAAAAAACTGTACTTTAAAAAAGATGATTGGCAGGTGAGATTGAAGAACTTGTCCAGGACTAGATAGGATCACAGAGGGAGAACAGTCATACCAGGGTTAACACAGGTTGACTGGCTCACTGTGTCCCCTTTGTCCCAAGGCTGGTGCTCTAGAGGCACCTTTGTAACTCAGTTTGTCTCCACCTGCCACTCTTTTTCCAAATTACTTATGAAGGCAGTTGCAGAAGGTTGTGGGGGCCTGAATTAGCAGGGGGGTTACATCTTTCAGGACCTGATTCAAAACCACTAGATATGAGTGCAGTGCTTGGTAAAAATGTTAAGAACTGGTAGATTTTTTAAAAATTTCATTTCCCCAGACATTTCTTTTAAGTGCTTTAGCACATGATGCCAGCCTCTCTTTCCCTCCCCCAGAAGAAAACAAAGTCTGAGCAATGGTTTAAGAATGAGTCAGAACACGGAAAAAAGTCACTTATCTTTAAAATATGATTTTGAAGAAACAAACATTTGCTTTGAAATGATTTTTCTATGTATTTGCAGATTCTGACCAACCCCAACCATCACTTCATTGAAAGTTCATTGTATAAAGATGTCATTTTGGTGGCTTGGGACCCTGCTCCTTATTCTGCAAATCTTAACCTGGTAAGTTTTTCCTTTGTTGTCTGTATCTTAACCCTAATGGTCAGAAGGTGCCTTTGATTGATTAATCATGGGGGCAAGTCAAAGATTAAGCTTTGATAGAGATAATGAAACTGATTGTGATTGCCATTTAAATACCTGTGTATTTATACCATCTTGATACCTATTCCCAATAGCATACTTGGTGAACATTGTCTGTCTAAAGGGGGCTTTTGCTCTGCAGGATTTTTTTTTAATGTAAAATGTCCTAATGTCCAGAAATTCCTAGTTATGCTGGAGTTTGGGCTGATTAAACTGAAAATGTTCCCGTTATGATGGGTTACATCACCTTCCAAGAAGTTACAACACATTTTGAAATAAATTGGAAGTGCATGGCAAGAAAAATCTAAACTTGTGTATCAACAGCTTATTATTATTTAAATGAACCTGTTACAGGCTTTCCTTGAGTATGTCCCTCTTTGGCTCTAGCTTTTATACATATTTAATCTCATGATAGAGCATAAACAAAATTATTCCTAGCCATCAAAATGTAAGCAAGTTATATGCATGACTTTCTGGTAAATCATTGCCTATCTAAACAAGCAGCTAATTACTTTTGGTGAAACCTTGGGTGAAAAGCCAGTGTCAGTGTTTTTTAAAGAGGACTGGGAAGATGGATGATTATTTAGACATGAAAAATGCTGTCAGCTGCACCAATGAGAATCTTTTGATCTGTTCTGCTATGACTCGAGAGCATGTAGTCTTGTCAGACGGAACCTTTCTTGGCTCCAGCAAAAGGCAGCTTTCTAAGAGAGCTGTCCAAGAGTCAAAGGAGTGTTCTGTCTATGCTCACCTTGACACTGAGGTTGGACCTTTATGTAGCTGAGTACTAACCAGCTTTTCACCAGGATTGCAAATCAAAACCACCTGCAGAGTATTTTTCAAATATATCTGCCAAAGCCCCATTTCTAGAAATGTAGCATTCAGCATTGATGTATGTTTTCTGAGAATTCTCATATGTACCCTCTATTTTGAATCAAGCATCAAATGGATATTTGAATTTTTCAGCTTCCTTCTTAGCCTGAGGTTCTCTGGCTTTAAGTTCTGATATCTTTCTTGCTGTTTGAGGACAGACTGAAAGCTTCTAGCTGTTGGAAGCATCCAAGCCTAAGGCTCAAAGCTGTCCAACTCCATGGGTAGTGGTGCTGAATCCAAGTGACAAGGCTGCTGCCTGCAGGGCCTGTCCTTCAATACTTCTGTGTCAGGACTGGGAGGAATGGACAAGCAAGTCTGAATTCCTCTGGCTCCCTTCCCATTGCCTCAGGACTTGGGGCCATAGTTCACTTAAGATGACCTGGCCCAGTCATTGCAACATTTTTAAAACAGAATACATTCAACATCAGTATATTCTTTGGGACATTACTGTAGACCACAGAATCTGTTTGAAGGGAGCAAGGGGCCTGAGCCCTTCAAGCTGAGCCTGTCTCCCCACACCTTCTCCAGATTCCATTTCATAGTGTCCCCTGAGACACTTCTGCAAACATTTTTTAAAACAAACCTATAGTTTATTTTTTGTAACATAATTTATGTAGAGTCAATGTAAGTATACATTTTGATGAATATCAGCAAATACATATAGTCATGTATCTATGACTACAATTAAGAAATATAATTTTTTAATCACTCACCCATCAGTTGTCCTAATCCCAACTCCAGGCCTAGGCTTTAACTGATTTGTTTTGTCACTATAGATTAGATTTTGAAAACATTATTTTTTAGCCCAGGGGTCAACAAACTACAACCATAAGCCAAATCTGACATTTTTTAAAATAAAGCTTTTTTTAAAAAAAACATATTGCATTTTTTTCTATTGCCATGTAACCCCATTTTTCCCCTTTCCCCCTGATCACCACACTGTTGTCCATGTCCATGAGTCCTTTTTCCTTTTTGTTCAGTCCCTCCACCTGTTAACCTCCCCCCACCAGAGCTATCATCCTGCTCTCCATCTATGAGTCTGTCTGTAATTTACTTGTTAGTTCTGTTTGTTCATTAGATCCTACATATAAGTAAAATCTTATGGTATTTGTCTTTCTCTGACTAACATATTTCACTTAGCATAATGACCTCCAGGTTCACCCATACTGTTGCAAAGGGTAAAATTTTCTTCTTTCTTTGCATCTGAGTAGAGTTCCATTGTGTAAATATCCCATAGTTGTTTTATCCACTCATCTACTGATGGACCCTTAGGCTGCTTCCATATTTTGGTAACTGTACATAATGCTGCAATGAACATAGGGGTGCTTATGTTCCTTCAAATTAGTGTTTTGGGTTTCTTTTGATATATCCCCAGAACTGGGATCACTGGATCAAAAGGCAGTTCCAATTTTAATTTTTTTAGATATCTCCATACTGCTTTCCACAGTGGCTACACCAGTCTGCATTCCCACCACCAGTGCAAAAGGGTTCCCTTTTCTCCACATCCTCACCAGCACTTATTGTTTGTTGATTTATTGATGATAGCCTTTCTGACAGGTATAAGGTAATATCTCTTAATTTGCATTTGTTTTATGATTAGTGATGTTGAGCATCTTTGCATATGTCTATTGGCCATCTGTATATCCTCTTTGGAGAAGTGCTACTCAAGTCCTTTGCCCCTTTTTTAATTGAATTGTTTGTTTGGTGTTCTTTATAAATTTTGAATATTGATCCCTTATCAAATGTATTGGCAAATATTTTCTCCCATTCCATGGATTGCCTTTTTATTTTATTGATGGTCTTCTTTGCTGTGCAAAAACTTTTTAGTTTCATGTAGTCCCATTAGTTTATTTTTCTTTGGTTCCCTTGCCCGGGGAGATATATCAGATAAAATATTGCTGTGAGCAATGTCTGAGATTTTACTATGTTTTCTTCCAAGATTTTTATGGTTTTGGGTCTAATATTTAGGTCTTTAATCCATCTTGAATTGTTTTCTTGTGTAAGTAGAGTTTTATTGGAACAAAGCCATGCCATTCATTCTGTATCTTGTTTGGCTGCTTTCCCAGTACGAAGACAGAGTTGAGTCTTACTGCAGAGACTATATAACCCAAAAAGCCAAACATGTTTGTTGTCTGGTCCTATTCAGAAAGTCTGCTGACTGCTCCCTCACTTTACTAAAGAATAGTGTCAGTCCCTTGGGGCTAGAACCCTGCTGCTCTCTTTGTACTCAGACCCTCCTCTACCTCTGAATCCTTCCTTCCTGGTGCTGCCCTGTGCCCTTTTCAGAGTGTGGTCCTCAGTACTTGATTATGTTGATTTTTTTTTCTCTTAGTGGTATAAGAAGCCAGATTACAACCTGTTTACTCCATATGTTCAGCATCGTCAGAGAAACCCAAAGCAGCCATTTTACATTCTTCATCCTAAATTTATATGGCAGCTTTGGGACATTATCCAGGAGAACACTAAGGAGAAGATTCAGCCCAACCCACCATCTTCTGGCTTCATTGGTAGGTATATATGAAAATTGGGAAGATTTTGTGCACAGAGAATGTTAGGCCTGATACTTAATAAAGACACATTCATGTTATATAATAAGAACAATTAATAGGTAGTTTTAGAGGGAAAATAGACTAACTGAAAAAGAAATATTCTGTTCCAGTTTCTGTTGCTATGCAACCTACTACCCCAAAATTAAAAGGTCTAAGCAAGAACTACTTTATTTTCTGTCATGATTTTGTGAGTCAGGATGGACTTCTCTGGGCAATTCTATTGTTCCACAGGCATTGATGGAGGTCACTCGGTTATATTCAGCTGTGTCATTGAACAGCTTCAATCCCAAATCTGGCCCTTTGGCAGGGACAGCTAGGAGGCTCAGTGCAGCTGAGACTCTCCACCTGTGGCTGCATGTGGTCTCTTATATGGTGATCTCAGGGTAACTGGACTTCTTACATGGTCCTCCGGCAAGTGTTCCAAAGACAGGAAATAGAAGCTGCCAATTTCTTAAGGCAAGGCCTGGAGACGTACATAGGATCTCTGTGCTGTGCTCTGTGGATCAGAGCATTTAAGGTCCTATTAGATTCAAGGTGGGGACACATAGACCTCACCTCAGCCATCTCTGTACACATTGCCCATGTGAAGCCAGGCTGGGCAGCTGAGTATGTGACCACAGGATAGTACCAGGTTTGTTGGTCCAGGTTTTGATGAGACTAATGCTAGCATCTTATATGCTTTCACCACTAGAATCTCTATTCCAAAAATAGATTTTACATAACAAGATTATAATACTTGCCTTATTATTATTTTTTCATCCAGGCTTTGATCCTCAAAATTTGTGGTCTTACTCAGTTTTTCTTTTTACCTATGTTTCAGCTTATTGCCCCATTATTTCTTTGATTTTACCGAGTTGAGTAACACTAAAGAATTTCTTAGATCTCCTTGGCAATGTGAAAGCTATAATAGAACCAAAGAATATTAGTTTTGTGCATAAGAAACTATTCTGTTCTTCACCCTAGTTTTGAATGTATAACCCTACACCTTAACTTTGGCTGCATAGTGGATCCCTATGAGTAAACAAGAGATTTAAGGAGATAATGCTGGTTTTATTATGGATACAACAGAGGTCTCAAACTCACTGGGGTTCACATCAGCCTCATGGTTGCCTTCAAAAGCCAAATATAATTTTAGGACTGTATAAATGTAACTACTCCTTAACTAGGGGCAAGGAGCTCGGCGCTACTGCCAGATAGAAATAAGGTGCCGGGCCAGATAAAACAAGGTGGAGGGCTGGATTTGGCCCACAGGCCTTGTGTTTGCCACCTGTGGGATACAGGGTACATACACAATATCTGAATTGGGGCTTGCAGATATTGGAGTGAGTTTTTTGGTATTGTAATAATGGGACTACCTTATGCAGAATTCAAGACAAAATTTATGCCATGACTCTGCATATTATTTTCCTTAAGGATGGCTCCCCTTTCTTGATTTTCTAAGTCATGTCTTTGACACTTTTTATTTCCAAATCACTATTTTAAAATCCTAAGCCCTTTATCTTTTGTGCAGTTCTATTGCATCCTGTTGATTTGGGGGTGGGGGGTGGGCAGGATAATCTAGTTTATCAACAAAGGGTAAACAGAATAGAATAATATAATGCTTAGATAGCATAATAGGATATGACAAGTTTAATAAAGTCTTTTTTCTTATTGTTGCCTTCTCATGAAGTCATTTGGCTAATATTTGTTAGAGCAAACGTTTTAGGGCACAGTGAGGGCCTCTCAGACATACTTATGATATAGTTTGAGATATTCAGGTTAGTTAGTCATAGCTGGAGAGAAATTTTTCCCATTTGTTTTTGTTGAAACTAATCATGCCATGTATATAAAGCCAGCTTCCTTCCATAGCTATTTACTGAGAATTTGAAATTTCAGAGCTGATACTTGCCTTTAAGGCTTCTTTTACATGGAAAAGAGGGATTGTAGTTTGATATCTTTATAAGAATGTAGTTGGGTTGGACAGATTGGGTGTGAATTCTTCTCTACCATTTACTAGTATTCTTATTATGAGCAAATTGCTTAATCTTGTGAGCCTCCATATGCTCATATGAGAAATGCAAATAACAAAACCTTTGAAAAGATAAGTCAGTAGGTGAATCTTCAGTTGTTGTTATTTTGTAGCAATACTCTATCCTGCATGACAGCTGTTAGCCATAAATGCCTATATGCATTTAAGTCAATTAGAACTAAATAAGAGGAAAGCTTCAATTTGTCAGAGTTAATAGCCCCATTTCAGGTTTCAGGGCCATGTGCTCCCAGTGTTGGGAGTACAGATAGAGAACATCTCCATCATCACAGAAAGTTCTGCAGGTTGCACTGTTAACTTTTGCTAGTCACAAAGGAATGAAAAAGAAAGAGTCAATAAGGCATCATTAAGTCTTACTGGGTAGGCTGGGGTCTGTGGGGATGCAGGTGTATAAAAGGCATGGCCAGACATCACTGACTTCACATGCCACTCTTGTCCCAGTCATATCTCTGTGTGAGCCCCTCACTGAAGATGGGCAGGAGATACAGCCCGGGCAAGTTGTGTCCAGCAGAGCCCCATCATCCTCTGACTCTCCTGATGATGTTACAACCTTTCTACCCTTTCATTGATCTTGTTCAGAAATATGCTAGAACCAGAGTCCATTCTGTAATTTATCTGACATTCTTATATTCTAGTAAAATGATGTCATCCACATCTTAATGTATCTGCCAGAAGAATATTTAAAGATCAATGAGTGTTTTTTCTTTCATCAAAAAGTGTTCTCCAAATGTCCCTTTGTGTTCTAAGATCATGTTGAAAAGCTATTGACTTGTCGTCTCACTACCTCATCATTTCCAAACAGTCTAACCTGTGATGTCAGTTACTGAACAAAAGAAGCCATCATTGAGCCCATCAGTGATGTTAGGCTGTTTTCATGTGCACAGTTGTGGGTTTGGCAAGGTACACAGTCAGGTCAGCAGACACTTGTCATCAGAGAAGAGCTCCGTGGCAGCCTCTTGACTTTCTGCTTTGCTGATTGATTAGCACAGGACTCCACCTGGAGGCAAAGCAGATGACCCCCTTTCTTCATTGATGTGCTGCTCATCCAGCTGTGAAAATTTCTCCCATTTAATGTCTTATGTCTCTAAACCCACTGCACACGTTTTCCCCATACATGTATATGAACCTGCTTGTGCAGAGTAGGATTCCAAAAGGGACTAGAGGGACTGTTTTGAACACAAAACACATTTCTTTTTATAGAAATTTAGCCAGCGGCTGTTAGATTCCCAGGGGAACACACCTGGAACCTTAAATGTAATGTTAGGTACTATTTAGAGGTCTGATCCTGGGGACTGAATTCATTGTGTAGGAAGAAGGCAGTGAAGGTGGAGGGGAAACATCATCCACAAGTGGGTATTAGTTGAGCACCTCCTATGTGCCAAGCACAGGCTGGGTCCTAGGGCTACAGTCATGAGGAAGCCAGGCAAAGGTCCTTCCCCCCAGAACTGACAGTGCAGTGGGTGACAGACATTATATAGGCACATGCACATAAAATACACAAACTGTGATAAGTGCAGTAAAGGAAAGGAGCAGAAGATGTGGGGGATCTAGGTCCTTGCTCTTTGTCTGGCACACACAGTAAGTACAAAAAATTACTATTTGGAGAATGAATGAATGTTCTACCTCAGTGGTTCTCAAAGTTTAGCATGTACCACAATCAGCCAGAGGGTAGATATATTAATTACCTAATGCTGTGAAGCAAATTACCCCACAACTCAGATACTAAAAAGAACAATAAGCATTTATTATCTCACACAGTTTTTGTGGGTTAGTAATTTGAGAGCAGATTGGCTGGATAACTTTGCTTAATATCTCAGGATGTTGCAGTCAAGCTATTTATTTAGACTTAAGCCAGCCAGTCTGCTTTCAAGGTGGCTTGCTTATACAATGGCTGTTGGCCAGGGACCACATGGACCTGTCCATAGGACTGCTTGAGTGCTTGAGTCTCCTCACAACATGGCAGTTGGCTCCCCAGGGCAAGGGATCCAAGAGAGAGAGCAAGGGTGGAGGAGGCCACAGTACTTTTCATGGTGTCATAAACTATCACATTGGCTACTTTCTGTTTGCTGTACAAGTCAGCCTCATTACTATGACATGGAACTATGCAAAAATGTGACTACCAGGTACTGATCATTAAGGGCCATGCTGGTAGCTGCCTACCACAGCGTTTTAAAAGGGTTGCCTGAACCTGGCCAAGTAGCTCTGTTGTTTAGAGTGTCGTCTTCATATGAGAAGGTCACAGGTTTCATCCCCAGTCAGCGCATGTACAAGAAGTAGCCAATGGATGCATAAATAAGTGGAACAACAAATCTCTCTCTCTCCCTCTCTCTCTCTCTCTCTCAAAAGAAAGTGGGAAGGGATCACCTGCACCCACCCCTAAAATTTCTGAGTAGTTGGAGGTGGCAAGAATTTGTATTTCTAGCAGCTTTTTAAGTCATAGTAACTGATGGGACTGCACTTTGAGAACCATTCTTTTGACTTTTTAGAATCTTAAAGTTGGAGGGAATTTTAGAAATCTCATCCACAGGGTCTGTACTGGTAGACATATCATCCAGGTTATAGGCATTTGGCTCAGTGGGGGAACCCAGAATTCTACCAATACATTATCCTTTTTGTTTCTTTGAAAAGAGAGCCATAAAATTTACTCCCATAATGAACTCATTTTATGTCTTAAAAACAGTGTAAATGGCATATGTAATGGCTGACTGTAAATATCTTCTTAAAAGTGGAGTTTTGCCCTGGCTGGTGTGGCTCAGTTGGTTGGAGTGTTGTACTGTGCACTGGGGGGTTGGGAGTTCAGGTCCAGGTTGGAGCACATGCCTGGGTTGCAGGTTCAATCCCTGTTCAGGGCACATACATGTAGGAGGCAGCCCATTGATCTTTTCCTCTCACATCAATGTTTCTTCTCTCTCTCTCTCTCTCTCTCTCTCTCTCATTCTCTCTCTCTCTCTTCCTCTCTCTTCTCTCTCTCCCCCACTGCTGCCCTCTCTCTTTAGAATCAATGAAAATATATTTTTTTTTACCATGGATTTTTATTAGTTTGGGTGGTTGGTTACTTTTATCTCAGGAACCAAGTTCTTGGGTATACTGATTAGTGGGGTATAAGTTTGGGAAACAGAAAGCAAAGTCTCAACTCTTCATGGATTTCAGGAAATCAGCCTCTCTACAGTATTTGAGCAGAAGATTCAGCAAACACCTTTTGTTTAAGAAGTATAACATTCTTCTGCACCATCATTAGCAACCTGCACCCTGGCACCAGCATACTCCATGATGGCACACAAATCTTGCGGACTTGCCTCATTGGGTAGAAACTGGGATGGAGGATGGTATGCTGGGAAAGGGAAGCAATTAATATTGAAAGGAAGATGAATCTGCAAGCAATTTCTGTTCAGTGCACCTTTCTGAGTGTGTTTTTAGTGAGAATGGGCTTGGAGATGATTCTGCAGTAGCAATGTCAGCAATGTCTGGGTCACAGTGCCTAGTCACAGGGCTTTGCTTTTTCTGGGTTCTGTGGGATCTATGTATTTTGAGTTCCTATGGAGAAGACATCTTTTGAGTAAGATGTCCTAGTACAATCAGATTTGGACACAAATATTTGCAGCTAAATAAATTATTCTTGTTTTATTTACAAATGTAAAGACTACTCTTTCTTAGAGAAAGGGCAGCAAGTTTTAGGATTTGATGAACACATTGACCTAGCACTAAGTAAGAACCTCTTCATAATTTATTACACTTTTTACAATGGAACTTAATTAAAAATGCATAAGTATATTTATATTCATGCAATATAAATGCATTTTAATATTAAATGAATTAAACTATACTTTTATATTATTAAGCCTACTTAATGTTAATACAATCTTATTAGTTTTAATATCTATGACATATACTGAAATTAGTCATCTCAAATTTTTAAATGAATATTTCTAAACCATGTTTTCTACCTTTGTGACATCATATTATCACAAACAATTTTACCAAACAAAATATTTTGAAGAATTATTATTAAAGAAATGAATGTTTACTGCAATTAAATAAGAAACCAAACTCAGTTGCACATTGATTACTGAATTATTTTCAGAAACGTTTAATATAACTATGCAAATACATTTTGACTTTGGGTAACAAGGTCATTACATGGAAATGAGTGAAAACTTGACTTTTTAAGAAATCTCACTTTATTTACATATGTACATCAAATGAGATTTAGATAGATTTTTTCTCCTGATATAGCTATTGGTGCAAATCTTTCCATAAACCTTAAAGTAGAGAGTGGCCCTGTGTTGCTTTATAAGATATTTCTTTGCAACGTTTTTTGAAGATTCTCCTTTGCAGGACCTATAAGAAGGGGAGATATCCATTATAATCAAATATTTAAACATTTTTTAAATATAGCAAATAACTCCCCCACTCTCAGTATGCCATCCTGATTTTATTTTAGTCTATACTGTTCCAAATTTTGACCTCATCTAGATTTAGTTATTCTAAATGTTGTTGTAATAAATGAGGCTCCTTTGGTTTATGGCACAACAGGTGCACCATAGATGTTAGTTAGCTTTATGGATGCAGGGATGAGCAAAAGAATGGGAAGCTATAACTTACATCACCTTACAAACCCGCATCTGCACTTCATCTGGTCTCACACGTAGAAGGATACCCATGTCCTTCTGTGCCATTTTATGTGTGGTTAAAACCTCAGGTTTTATAGAGACCAGAATCAAACAGCCAACTAAATATGTGATCTTAAGCAAGTTACTGAATGTATCCAAGCCTCAGTTTTTTCAACTAGAAAATGAAGATACTAATAAACTTTGGAGTATTATGTGCCTAGTACAATAGCTACAGATATTTTTATAGAATGTTGGTGAGCTTACCTGGAGTCATAAAGCATGACTGGGTTGGGTTGCCACCTGCATGAAGTAGGGCATTCAGCCAAGCCAGTAGGCACCAGCTTTATTCCCCAGGCTCATAGGACGAGTGAGCACCATCAGGTACCATCAGGCAGACAGGCCTGGATCTCAAGACTTCACTAGCAGCACTGAGATGGGTTCACTTAAAATCTACCATTGACAGTATTTTTCTTGTAGAAATCACCATCACCCTTTTAAAAGGCAGCCACTATTTATCGATTATAAGTACTATTTCTAAAATTCATAGAGCCCTGCCTGGTGTAGCACAGTGGGTTCAGTGTCATCCTGCAAACCAAAAGATCACAGGTTCAATTCCCAGTCAGGGCACATGCCTGGGTTGTGGGCCAGATCCCCAGTTGTGGGCATGCAAGAGGCAACTGATTGATGTTTCTCTTGCACATCTATATTTTTCCCATTCTTCCTCTGCCTCCCTTCCCCTCTCTCTAAAAATAAATAAGTAAAATCTTTGAAAAATAAAATTCATAGATGTGAATACTATAATTTCAGCCTATTTAATATACACACAAGAATAATATGCTTAATAGGTCATAGCTTCCCTTCTTTTTTCTGTTTTATGCTGCCTTTTGGGTTCTGAGTTTTTAATATATCATTGAAACTCATGACTAACACAAAATAATAAGCCACAGAACATTCATATTTATGACTGTAAAATGCACCACAGTTATGTTGGTTAGAAAAGTTCTTGTATTTCCCTGTAAATAGTTAATTGTGAATGTGTTACCATCAAACAAATGAGCTAAAAATTGTCCTTCAAGTATTATTTTTCTCATTATGTAATTTTATTTAATATAGTAGATGCTTCTTAAATTATTTTTTTATTACATAAAGTTCAAATTTCCAAACAACCTTTTAATTACTGATGTTTTTGGGCAATCTCACTTAAAAAAACACTTCTGTTCATTAAATAGTCTTAAATATAATTCTCATAAGTTTCCATTTTAGAATGAATATATGGAGAAACCAAAAACAGCTGTTAGATTTCCGTTAGACTGGCATATTCAGTAACTGTAGCCTTTCACCCTCACTACTCATTGAGAAATATATTTGCAGTGTCCTATTGGTCAATCTCAGAAATTCCTAATTAACCTGATATAAAATTTGCATTTAGTAGTTTCTGGAAGTAATGGAAGCCAGTATTTTTCCAGTCCCTGGCATTATGTTCTATTTATACATAACTTATTTCACCACATGTTGAAAGAGTAAGTTCATCAAGGAGAAAATTCTATTTTTTCTTTGTTTTTATTGTTTACACTATTACAAATGCCCTCATTTCCTCTGCATCTTGTCTCCTGTCCTTATCTCACCTTCCCTCTGGCCATCACCACAATGTTGTCTGTGTCCATGGGTTATACATATATGTCCTTTGGCTAATCCCTTCACCTTCTTTTATCCAGTTCCCGCCCCCTGACAGCTGTCAGCCTGTTCCATGTATCCATGTCTCTGGTTCTGTTTTGTTCCTCAATTTATTTTGTTCAGTAGATTCCACATATAAGTGAGATCATATGGTATTTGTAAAGGGAAAAATTCTATTACTTTTAACAATTTTGGATATTACTTTATTGTTGGCTAAAAGCAATATAATTTTAGTGTAATAACAGTAAAGTTAAAGGCTACATTATTAAACTATACTAGACTCTGAAAACACATCAAATACAAAGATATATGCAAAGTAGAGTTTTATAGAAGGAACCTCATTCATTCTGAATTTGTGATAATCAGAACATGGTGTAAAGTTTGCTTTTTATCCACATTTGGAATAAATAAGTAAGTACATATACTGCTTGTTATGTTGAATTATATAATGTGACATTTTATTAAGACCAGTTGAAATGCTTTTTAAATGGTTTGATAATTATATTGCACTCTACAATATTTTGAAACATACAGTTGGGCACATGAATGCCTCTTGAGTCATAATTGCCTGGAAAAATTTACACTTTTTTTTCCCTTAAGTGAATCCCTAGTATGGACTCATTTGTAAAATCTGGCCAAAGAAATGTAACATTAATTGAATTATGTTTAATTATTATGAAAAGCTGGCCACCTGCCCATTTCACTGGCTTGTAAAAATACATGAAGAGGTATCTAAATATTAATCTGCCTGTCAAAAACTGCAGCTTCACATAAAATCAGTAAAATTTTATTAGTGATGAAAGCAGTTTCTTTTTGGCAGCCAATAAACAATATTATTTCACATAAAATGTCTTTAAGTAGTTTTTAAAAAATTCTTTACTGAATAGCACAGCATTCGGTGATTTGTATTCTTCTTGCTTTTTGGGTAATCCTGAGCAGTTATAAGACAGGAAATGAAAAATGGTAATAACATTATTAGCATAACCAGATGTGAATTCCCCATGTTGATCTGGCATGGGGAAGTTATTACAAAGTAACATGATACTTTGAATTTATACGTATATGGTATCTGTGCAGAAAAAATCTGACATAGTAGGCCTGCCTGCTGATGCTTAGGAAGGCCTGCTTCCAAAGTTGGCATCTGGGAGCTTGGTTGTGGGAAGGGTTCCCACCCCCGTAACTGATCAGATAAGAATAGTTCACTGTGTCTAGACTATTTATTTTAGCAATGTGGTTTATTCTGAGCACCTGCTTTTCTTCTGGGAGTCTGGATTTTGGTTTATGCCAGACAAAAACTGCCTACATGACCAGCTCCCAGTGAAAATTTTGAGTACTGAGTCTCTAAGAAGCTTTCTTGGTTGGCAGCATTTCACATGTATTCCTGAAGTAATAATATAAACCTGTGTGACTACCAGGAGAGGATTCTGGAAGGTTGCTCCTGGTTCTCCTGAACTTTTCTCCCCATTGGTGGGGGGGCTCTGCCCGCATACTACCCCCCCCCATCCACCATGGATGAAAATAATACTACCAAGACATGATTGCTTGGGGAGGAAAGGGACCAGCTTCTCTCATGGGAGAAGGGCCTCGAGTCCTTGTCTCCATGGCTTTTTATTAGGTTCATAACACACAGGGATACAGGTAAAGTTCATCAATTAATGTCAGGCGGCAAGGATCAAACAATAGATAACACTTCAAAAAAATCTGAGGGCTTAATATGAGTCAGTGTCTGTCAGGTAAGGGGTTGCAAAAACTTTAGGAAACATACTCATTTCCTGCCCAGACCCTTATCATATGGATGAGAGCACTCTTAGCAAAGCAAGCTTCACAGGACTTTATGAAATTTTTGTTATGCCTGACTACCCCAGAACCTGCTCTAGCTGGTAGAGGGCTGCACCCCCTCCCTGTCATAGATTCAGGCTTAAGTGGATTAGAGCCAGAAAGCACTTCTCCCAGAGATTCTCCCAGATGGAAAGGGGACTCAGGCTATGTCAAATAGCCAGGGGGTTGAGGGCCCTTCACTCTCACTTGCTGCAGCCCCCACTGAGTCCTTCTTAGATGCCCTCCCACATGATCATGTCTGCTAGGGTTGCCCCTTCTCTGAGGGGTCTTACCCATAGACTCTGACTAACAGACCAAGTGTTGGGGGCTAGAGATGGCAGAAGCAGCACTCTTGCCAGGGAGATAAGCTTTGTTTCCTCAGTGGCTCACAGTCCAGAGGTCGCTCACACAGCCTTAGCTACAGGGGGCGGTTACAACTCCTGAAACCAGACAGAGTGGTTTCCAACACCCCATGTGACTTTCCCTTTGCTGATATTGCCTTGTATACTTTTACCATAATAAATCATAGCTGAGCCCTAGTTGGCATAGCTCAGTGGATTGAGCACGGGCCTGTGAACAAAAAGGCTGCTGGTTCGATTCCCAGTCTAGGGCATATGCCTGGGTTGCAGGCCAGGTCCCCAGTAAGGGAGCATGTAAGAGGCAACCACACATTGATATTTCTCTCCCTCTCTTTCTCTCTTCCTTCCCCTCTCTAAAATTAAATAAATAAAACCTTAAAAAAAAGAAATAATAATATTAGCTGAGTATGACTATGTGCTTGTATAGTCATCACAATCAATCATAAAACCTAGGGGTTGGTTGGGGACTCCCAACATGGAACCCTATTGGTGGTAATTCAGAGACCATCTGAAAACCATGTGTTGTTGGTAGCTGTGTTATTTGTGGGTGACAGGGCTCAGCACAATAGCACTTCAGCAGAGAGGCTGGTTATATCCAAACATTTTTTCTCAGTACAATGTTTAACACACTTCCTTCAAGTCATCCTAAGAAATTTAGGTTATAGGCTTAACCTCTGTTTTTAAATTTAAAGGTTAATTCTTTAGTATAATTTGCTAATTGTTTCTTTTTAATTTAAACATTGGAAGATGTTTAATTTCCTAAATGCAGAGCGGTTTTTACAAAAAGGGTATATTATGGCATCCTCCATTTTCTCTCCAACATTGTTCTTTTAAAAAAAGTGTTTTTTACTGTCATTTACAGTTGTCCCCATTTTCCCCCCATTGCTCTCCTTTGCCCTGATCACATCCCTCTCCCACATTCAATCCTTCCCACTATTGTCCTTGTCCATGGGTCCTTTTTACATGCTTCTTGGCTTGACCCTTCCCCATCTTTCTCCCAGTAGCCCCATAACTCTCCCGCTGGTCACTGTCAAGTTTGTTCTTTATATCCAAGTCTCTTGTTCTGTTTTTCTCCCTTGTATGTTTTGTTGGTAAGGTTCCACTTATAGGTGAAATCATATGGTATTTGTCTTTCACCACCTGGCTTATTTCATGTAGCATAATATTCTCCATTTCCATCCATGCCGTCATAAAAGGGAGAAGTTCCTTCTTTCTTTCTGCTGCATACTATTCCACTGTGTAAATGTACTAAAGTTTTTTGATCTACTCATTTACCAATGGGCATTTAGGCTATTTCCAATGCTTGGCTATTGTAAATAATGCTGTTATGAACATTGAGGTGCATAGGTTCTTTTGAATTAATGTGTCAGGATTCTTAGGGTATAATCCCAGCAGTAGAATTATCACGTCAGAAGGCAGTCCTATTTTTAGTTTTTGAAGGAAATTCCATACTGTTTCTTACAGTGGCTGCACCAGTCTGCATTACCACTAACAGTGTACTGGGGTTCCCTTTTCTCTACAGCCTCACCACTACTTGTTTGTTGATTTGTTTATGATGGCCATTCCTACCAGTGTGAAGTCCTATCTCATTGTGGTTTTAATTTGCATCTCTCTGATGGCTAGTGATGCTGAATATCCTTTCATATGTAAGTCCTTCTTACAGAAATGTCTCTGCAGGTCCTTTGCCCATTTTTTAACTGTATTTTTTGTCTTTCTGGTGTGGAGTCATATGAGTTTTTTCTGTATTTTGAAGATCAAACCCTTGTCCTAGGTATTTTTGACAAATATGCTTTCCCATACCATTTGTTCCCTTTTCATTTTGCTGATGTTTTCTTTAGCTGTGCAGAGCTTTTTAATTTGATGCAGTCCCATTTATTTATTTGTTCTTCTTTCTCAAAATTGCTGAGGCTATCCACAGTCACTTATGGTTCTGTATATATTTTTGAAATATGTATTCAATATCTGTGAAATATGTCATTGGTATTTTAATAGTGATTACAAGGAATATATAAATTGCTTTGGGTAATATGGACATTTTAATAATGTTAATTCTTTCAGTCCATGAACATAGTATATGCTTCCATTTATTTGTGTCTTCCTTAATTTCTTTCTTCAGTGTTCTGTAGTTTTCTGAGTACAGGTCTTTTACCTCCTTGGTTAGGTTTATTCCCAGGTACTTTATTTTTGTTTTTTCTATAATAAACAAGATGTTTTCCCTGATTTCTGTTTCTGATATTTCATTATTGGTGTCAAAAATGCCTTTGATTTCTGAATATTGACTTTGTATCCTGCTATTTGCCAAATTCACTTTCTAGGTAAAGTAGTTTTTCAATGGAGTCTATAAGTTTTTTTATGTACACCATCTGTGAGCTGCAAACAACAATGATTTTACTTTCTTCTTTGCAATTTGGATGCTTTTTATTTCTTTTTTTGTCTGAGCACAGGGGATAGAACTTCCAATACTATGTTGAAGAGAAGTGGTGAAAGTGGTCACCCTTGTCTTGTGCCTCATCTTAGAGTGAAAGCTTCTAGATTTTGCCCATTGAGTATGATATTGGTTGGAGGTTTCTCATATATGGCCTTTATTATATTGAGGTGTGCTCCCTCTATTCCCACTTTGCTGAGTGTTTTTTATCATAAATGGGTGTTGTACCTTATCAAATGCTTTTTCAGCATCTACTGATATGATCATATGATTTCTGTCTTTCATTTTGTTTATGTGGTGTATTATATTTATTGATTTAAAAATATTGGGCCATCCTTGTATCCCTGGAATGAATCCCACTTGATCATGGTGTATGATCTTTTTAATACATTGCTGGATGCAGTTTGCCAATATTTTTTTCAGAATTTTAGCATCTGTGTTCATTAATGTTTTCTTTCTTTGTTATGTGTTTATCTCATTTTGGGATTAGGAAGATACTGGTGTCATAAAAAGAATTTGGTAGTCTTTCTCTTCTTGGGTTTTTTGGAATAGTTTGAGAAGAATAGGGATTAGCTCTTCTTTAAATGTTTTGTAAAATTATGTGAAATAGTCCAGTCCATGGGTTTTGTATGCTGGGAATTTTTTGATTATTGCTTCAATATCACCATCTGTTATTGGTCTGTTCAGACTTTCTGCTTCTTCATTCAGGTTTAGAAGACTATGTATTTCTAGAAATTTGTCCATTTCACCCCAGTTTTCAAATTTCTTGGCATATATTTGTTCATACTAATTTCTTATAATCCTTTGTATTTCTGTGGTATCAATTGTAATTTCTTCTCTTCACTTCTGATTTTATTATTTGGGTCATCTCTCTTTTTTCTTGATGAGTCTGGTTAAAGGCTTGTCGATTTCATTTATCTTTTCAAATTACCAGCTCCTGGATTTATTGATCTTTTGAATTGTTCTTTTAGTCTCTAGGTAGTTTATTTCTATTCTGATCCTGATTATTTCCTTCCTTCTACTTGCTCTGGGCTTTGTTGTTGTTCCTCCATTTCTTGTAGATGTAGGATTAGGTTGTTTATTTGAAAGTTTGCTATCTTTTTTGGTAGGCCTATATTGCTGTAAGCTTCCCTCTCAGGACTTCTTTCACTGTGTTTCATAAGTTTAGGGCTGTTGTGTGTTCATTTTCCTTTGTTTTGACAATTTTTTTTTAATTTTTTTCCTTGATCTCATTGTTAACCCACTCATTGTTTAATAAATGTTATTCAGTCTCCATGAAGTTGACTGTTTTTGAGTTTTTTCCTGTAGGTTGGCTTCTACTTTCAAGCCATTGTGATCTGAGAAAATGCTTGATATGATTTCCATTATCTTGAATTTGTTGAGGCTTCTTTTGTGTCCTGCCATGTGGTCTATCCTTGAAAATGATCCTCGTGCATTTGAAAAAAAAAAGAGTATTTTGCTTATTTGAGGTAAAAGAGTTTGTGCATCAATTAAATCTATTTGATATAGCACATCTGTCGGTGCCACAATATCACTGTTGCTTCTTTGTTTAGAAGATCTGTCCATTGTTGACAGTGGGATGTTAAAATTCCCTACTATAAGTGTGTTGCTGTCTTTATCTTTCTTTAAGTCCTTCAAGATTTCCTTATATATTTGGGTGCTCCTATGTTGGGTGCATATATGTTTATAATGTTTATATATTCTTGATGGATTCTACCCTTGTGTATTATTAAGGGTCCTTATGTGTCTTATTTTTTATGGCCTCTGTTTTGTAGTCCACTTTGTCTCATGTAAGCATTGCAACCCCAGCTTTTATTTCCTGTTCATTTTCTTGGGAAATTTTCTTCCAGCCTTTCACTTTCAGTCTGTGTAGGTACTTTGTCCTGAGGTGGGTCTCTTGTAGGCAGCATGTATATGGGGCATGTTTTCTTATCCATTCAACTAACCTATGTCTTTTGACTGGAGCATTTAATCCAGTAACATTTAATGTTATTATTGATAAGTACTTACTCATTGCCATTTTCTCCTTTATAGCTGTGTTCCTCTCTCACTCTTTTTCTTCATCTTCTTATAGCAGTCCCTTTAGCATGCCTTGCAATGTTGGTTTGGTGGATATGTATTTTTTTAGCCTTCTTTAGTTAGAGAAATTCCTTGTTTTGCCTTCCATTTTAAAATGAGAGCCTTTTGGGTAAAGTAGTCTTGGTTGCAAGCCTTTGCTTTTCATTACTTGGAATATTTCTTACCATTCTGTTCTGGTTTCTACTGTTTCTGTTGAGAAATCAGCTACTAGCCTTATCAGAGCTCTCTTGTATATTTATATCTGTTTCTCCTTTACTGCCTTTAAGTTCTCTCTTTGTCTTTGAAATTTGCCTTTTTTAAAAGACTTCATTTATTTATTTCTGGAAAAATGGAAAGGGAGAGAGAAAGATAGAAATAAAAACAACAATGTGTCATTGCCTCCCACACTCCCCCTACTTGGGACCTGGCCTGCAACCCAGACATGTGCTCCAGACTGGGAATAGAACCAGTGGCTTTTTGATTCACAGGCTGGCATTCAACCACTGAGCCACACAGGCCAGGGTAAAGTTTGTCATTTAAACTACGATGTGTCTTGGAGTGGGTCTCTTTGGGTTTATCTTGATTGGAACCTTCTGGTCTTCCTGGATTTGCATGATTTTTCTCTCATCAAGTTAGGGAAATTTTATATCATTACTTTTACAGACAGATTTTCTATCCCTTATTTGTCTTTTCTCCTTCTGCAATTCCTATTATATGGATATTATCATGTTTCATGTTGTCCTGCAGCTCCTTCAACCCCTCTTTGTTATTTTTTAATCTTTTTCATTTTTTTTGCTCTGTCTGGGAATTTTATTCTACCTTGTGCTCCTTTTTGCTGATTTGATCCTCTGCTTCATCTAGCCTGTTTTTAGTTCCTTCTACTGTGTTCTTCAATTCAGAAATTGTATTTTTCATTTCCTCCTGGCTCTTATTGCTAATTTCTGCATCCTTTTTCATGCTGATGTAGTTCACAGTAAGTTCCTTGTAGCTTCCCTGTAGTTCTTTATAATTCTCATTGAGTTCATTGAGCTTCCTTATAACCATTGTTTAGAACTCAATGTCTGATAGTTTATTTACCTCTATTTCATTTTGCACTCTTTCTGAGTATTACTCCTTTCCTTTTGATTGGGTTTGGTTTCTTTTTCTCACCATTTTAGAGGAGACTCTTCTTGTTTGTTCTGTTCTCAAATTGATGCTTTGACTTCCTGTCTTTGTGGTGTGAACTTCTATGGTAGGAAACTTGTGGGGGTCAGTGGTGTAGTCTCCTTTATCTCCTGAACTTGATACTCTTAGGATGCCCTTTATACTCTTTATGTTGGCTCTCTGGAATATAATTGGGTTTTGATTGATGCTGCATCATTCTTTATTGATTCAGTTGACTGAGAGTCACTCCACCCACCATGGCTGACTGAGAATCACTCTACCCACCATGACTTCTATGCTGTTGTGCAGGGAGAACAAAACAAAACCACACAGCCCAGGAAACAAACCCATATCTGCAAAAATAATTCCCACCCACAGTCCCACTATAAGTAGCAAATGAATAAGTATTAAAATGGATGTAAAGACATTAAGACTATTATAAGAAAGAAGCAGAAAATATGAGATGACTGAAAGAAAAATGATTTTGAAAGGGTAATGGAAGCAGAACTAGTAAGAGTACGGAAGCAGAGCAATGCAAAGAGAGAAAGTAAAAGTAATATCATAAATAAAGAAGAAAACTAAGAAGGCAGAATGGAGTAAGAGAAGGGAAGCATATAGTAATAGGTTTAAAAATAAAATAAAATAATAATGTGAGAGAGGGAAAGAAAAAGAAAAAATAAATTTAAAAAATTAGGAATCAAATTGGAGAAAAAGATCCACCACATCATTATCAACAACAAATGAACTAAGATTAATGTAGGTGGGATGGGAATAAGAGGTGAAAAAAGAAAGATAAGCTTAAAAGATGTCTAGAGGAAAGGGAAGTATTTTGAGATAATAGAGGGAGAGGAAATACTAAGAGTCAGAAACAAAAAACAGGCTAAGAAAGGAAAAAAATTAAAATTTGAGACAAAAAAACAAGGGCTAAATGAAAGAAAAATCTAGAAAAGAAAAAATATTAAGACAGTGAAAAGTTAAAATATGAGACAAACAAAGAACAGGTAGAGTGAATGCTGAATGAAGTAGGAGAGAGGAACAGTAACATTTGAGATTTGAAATAAAAGAATAGTGAAGATCTGGAGATAAAACTGAAAAAATTCAACAACAGCTACCCTGTCCACAACCAACGAGCAAAAATTACTAAAGGTGGAGAAATAACACAAGTATTTTAAAAGCAAGAAAAAGAATGTAAGATGACCATTGATAAGAAAACTGGTTTTGAGAGGCTCAACAGGGGAGATATAGTAAAGAGTGTGAAAGTTGAAGCAAGAGAGAAAACAAAATTTAAAATAAAAATAATAAGAGGAAATAAGAAGGTAAAATGGTGTCAGAGAAGGGAAGAGCAAAATATAAGGATTGAAATAAACTATAATATAAAATCTAGTGGCTTAGTATATACAAACTTAAAGGACAAAAAATGAATGTTAAAAAACTATACATTAAAGAAAATATCACAATTCATGGGGAAGACCTTGGTGGATTTTGTCTTAGTAGCATCTAGTATTTACCACTGTTTTTTCTTTCTGCATCTGCCTCTGGTGATGTCAGATGGTGTCCCAGTCTGACCTTAGGCAACCTGTTTGCAACTACGAGGGATCTACTGTCTGTGGCTGACTCCTTCAGTTGTTAATATAGTCACTGCACACTGCAGTCAGTCTTAAGCTGCACAGGGTGGGGCTTTTTAGGAAATTAAAAAAATATCCTTGGGTGAGGATTTACAAAAAGAAGAAAAAAGAAGTATTTTCTAAATTCCCAATGATTGGCATTATGCCCAGTTTAATAAATGTTGGATTTAATTGAAGAGGTCTCTAACAGTACTTGAAGGATCTGGTCTTTCCCAACCCTGTCCTAACCCTGCCTCCCTGCAGTATATATCCTCCCCACACCCCCATACCCTAACATACATACTCAGAACCGTGCCAGAGAAGAAATTTCATCTTGAAGATTTATGTATTTCCAAGTGTTATTAATAATGGTTAAGGAAACTAATGTATACATTTATCCACATTTAAGAATGATTTTTAGTATGTATTATATAATAAAGTCTGAATCTAAATCCAAATTTATGTGTAATAATGTCCTGAATAAATTAAAAAGTAGAGTATGCAAATGCTAAATAAATTGGCCATGCTGTCTGAAAAAATAGTTTAAAACAATAAATAAATTATCTACCTTTGGTACCATAAATCTTGTACATTTTTCATATGTACCCAATGAGCTATAAATTAATTTTCCATTCTTTTTGAAGGTACTACCATACTAATTTTGCTATGATTTGACTGCTATTTAAATACTTGGAGCAGATTCTGCTAATACTTAAATTTTAGGATACTTGGCCAAGACTTGTAGTTACAGCAAGCCACACATTCATGTAAGAGCACAAAATGATATGGGAAACCATTGTTGCTAATTCTGTTTCAGATAGTTAGAAATCAGGAGAAATTATACAGATAACTCAAGATGAGAAGCTACACTTTCTTAACCTCAGTTGGCCTTCATTTTGGACTATCATGAACTAACTAACAAGTTCCTATATTTCTGAAGCTGTAACAGGGGTGACCAACCTTTGGCATCTCTGGGCCACACTGAAAGAAGAAAACTTGTTTTGGGCCACACAGTAAATATATTGCAACATATAATCACACACACAAAAATCTCATAGTATTTTAAGTAAATTTACAATTTTATTTTGGGCTACATTTATAGCCATCCTGGGCCATACGCAGCCTATGGTCTATGGGTTGGACACCACTGCTCTAGAAGTTATTTTAAAATATAAAATATGTATGAAATTGCTCAGATGTACCTATTTACTTACAGAAAAACCATAACCTTTTTGCCTAGACTTGTCACAATAGCTATATTCTATATTTAGCAAACACATCATTTTAAATGTAATTAACTAGCAGCAAGAGTAAAATTTTTCTCTGGAAAACTTTTAACAAAATCAGATTCAAGGATCTAATAGACCTTTGAAACCAAGGTATTAGACACCAAGGATGTTTAGGGAAATCACCCAGAGTTCTTCTTGAGTGTGTTAGCTGCCTGTCGCATAGAATGTCTAGCTACTTTGAGGCAGCCTGTGGATCCCTGGGGAGGCAGAGTTTTTCAGAGTATGCGTATTAGACCAGTATGGTCCTCCAAACATGGTCAGTGGGCCAGCATTGGGCCAGGAATGCTTGTTACTGGTCTACAACTAGATCGGCATTGAAATTGGAAGTATCTAGAAATCTTTATAAAAATTTGACAGAGAATGTCATCCAAATATGTGATCATTTCTCTAATAATTAATTGTTATTTTATTTTACAAAAGCACTGCTCTGTGATGGATTAAACTTTTAGTATAGGTTAGTAGTGCTTGTTAAAAATTCAGTTTCCTGGAGACCAGGGAAGATGGTGACAGAGTAGGAGGGAGCGGATTTCACTTCCCCCTACATACAGGAGGAAACACTGGCTAATCCATGGAGGAACAGAGAAGACAGACAACAGTACTGCAGTGTATTTGAAAATAAGAGTCCACAAAACTGTAGCGGACACTGAAAAACCAGAAACCAGATGGTAAGAAGGATATTTCAGGACAGTAAGATACCGAGGACCAGCGTGGGGACCGGGATGCATTTTTAGCCTCAGGCCTGGAGCCCAGAGCTGGTGCTCGGTCTACCACAGACTGCTTGAAAGCAGAGGAAAAGCCAAAATCCTTGGGGGAGAGCTGGGTCACATGCTCCCTCCCTCCCCGAAAGACCACGGTTGGAGCAACACCAGCAGAGTTGTGGTCATGGAGAGGGGAATAAGGAGGAAGATGCAAGATGCACGGGGTTGTGATTACTGGTGGAGTCTGTGGGCACCAGCTCGGGAGAACTGAGAATCAGGCAGTGACACACATTGACCTCGATAGTCACCAGGCTGACTGGAGAATTGGGCTACACCAGGTGCCAGGCATGAGTGGGAGAAATTTATCAAACACAGGGGCTGGGGAATCTGCTGGGACAGCCCTGAAGCTGACTCTCAGCCCAGCCAGGCAGAGACCCCAGGGTTAAAAGGAAGGCATGGTGACTCCCTCCTGGTAGCACTGGGATGGGTTTGAGCCCAAAAGTTACTGGACAGAGGAAGTCCAGCCTAGCTGAGTGGGCGCCCTTACACCCCAGTGTCTAGCGATAACCAGTGGGGAAAAGCGCTCTGAAAAAACCAGGACTCCCATATCGAAGATATTGGGGAAAGGAGTCAGACTAGCTCTTGGGACAGTGCTTGCAAGACAGGCTGAGTAAACATTGGGAACAGAGAAATGCCACACCAATCACGCCCCAGCCTTCTGCAGCCAGCAAGACCAGAAAAAAAAAAAAATGGTTTGGCCAGTTTGAAACCAACAAGAGGTTTTTTGTTTTTTTTGTTTTTTTAATGTTGTTTTTTTTAAGTAATCTTTTTGTTATTATTATTTTTAAAATTTTCATTACTGTTTTATGCACCAATTGCATTTTCCTCTCTTCCCTTCTTTCTTGATTTAGTACTGCACACTTTAGTTTGAATTTTATCTTTCCTTTCCTACCTATCCTGCCATTTTTTAATACCCACAAGCGAGAGAAAAACTTGGAACTGTGAAAGGAACTGCAGTGGTTTCAAACAGGGGGAAAACCAACAGCTGAGACAGTGAGACAAATTTCACTCGACTATTACAGGGAAACTGCAAGTTGATGCATATTTGGATTATTATTATTTTCTCCTTTTTTCATTATTCCTACATCTTTTATCTCAATAGTATTTTTGTATTCCCCTTCTTTCTGTATAGTCTTATTTGCTTGGCAGGATATATTGTACCATTTGACAGGTTTCCCTTGTTCTCTCTTTTACATTCTATTGCTAATTTACTCTCCTTCATGTGAATTGTGTTCCATCAGCACACTACTCAAAGTCCTATACCCCCTGTTCAGATTATTCAGATCACATACATTCTGGCATATGAATGTTGCTCTAATATTATTGTAAATAACTGCTGTTCCATACAAGTGTAAATACTTCACAGCACTCTCCCTGTATACAAGCCCACATCACAGTCTCTTGAACTCTATTTTTAGGGAGGTTAACCCTATTCTCTCACACGCTACACCTATGTACTACCCTTTACTCTCACCTTACCTGAGAATCTGACCTCCCACAACTTCACTGCTTTCTAGATCCAACTCAAAACTATTCCCTTTCCAACAAGAGTCTTATCTTCTTCCCATCCTTCCTTAAAAGTGGCCAGTTTGGTTGAGGAACACAGTTAACACTACACATAGCCAAAAAAACCTCTTATCTCCTATACTGGATGCTACTGTAAATATCATAGAATACTGCCCTGCTGTCTTAAACCATTTTGCCTCCCCCTCAAATTGAGCACAAAAAAGAGTAGGTGGAAGCAGTGAACAACAGGATACCGAATGGAGACTGCACCACTGAATCTCACAGGCATTCTACCACAGCAGTTCACACTATAAACCCTGGGAACCAGAACAAATCCATTTAAGAATAGGAAAATATCAAGAGGAGTCTCACAAACAATGAGAAGACAAAGAAACAAACCCCAAATGAAAGGAAAAAAGGAAACCTCAGAAATAGTGCTAAACGAAATGGAAGTAAGTCAGCTATCAGATAAGGAATTCAAAGAACTGGTTATCAGGAAGTTCCATGAGATGAAAATAAACTACCAGAAACTACAAGAGAGCTACGATGTGCTCACCGCAAACTATACCAACATGAAAAAGGAAATAGAAAACATAAACAAGGGCCAAGAGGAAATGAAGAATACAATGGCTGAACTGAAGAAAAGAGTGGAATGAATCAAAAGCAGGATGGATGAAGCAGAAGATTGGATCAGTGAGTTAGAGGACACAGTAGAAAAAAACAACTAGAAGGAGCATGAAAAGGAAAATGGGCTTAGAAAGAATGAAGAGGGATTAAGAGAATTGCAAGACAATATGAAACATAATAATATCCATATAATAGGGATACCAGAAGGAGAAGAAGAAGAACAAAGAATAGAAAATCTATTTGAAAAGGTAATGATGGAAAACTTCCGTAAATTGACGAGAGAAAAAGTCACACAAATACAGGAAACCCAGAGAGTCCAAATCAAGAGGAACCCAAAGAGGCCCTCTTCAAGACACATCATAATTAAAATGGCAAAATTCCAAGACAAAGAGAGAATCTTAAAGGCAGCAAGGGAGAAGAAGGAAGTAACATACAAGGGAGCCCCAATAAGGTTAGCTTCTGACTTCTCAATGGAAACACTCCAAGCCAGAAGAGAATGGAAAGAAATATTCCAAGTAATGAGAATCATAGGCCTGCAACCTAGGCTGCTTTACCCAACAAGGCTCTCAATCAAGATAGAAGGCCAAATAAAGAGCTTCCAAGACAAAAGAAGTCTAAAAGAATATGCCTCCACCAAAGACACAGCAAAGGCAGTCCTGAGAGGAAAGTTCATAGCAATACAGGCCTACCTAAAAAAGATAGAAACATTTCAAACAAACAACCTAACCCTATGCCTACAGTGCTGCAAGAGACTGCTCTAAGGAAAGGAAGGAAAGGAGAGAGTCGGGGAGGAACATAGGTACAAAAATGGCAATGAAAAAGTACCTATCCATAATAACCTTAAATGTAAATGGATTAAATGCTCCTATCAAAAGACACAGAATAGCTGAATAGATAAGAAAGCATGACCCACACATATGCTGCATACAAGAGACCCACCTGAGGACAAGAGACATACACAGACTGAAAGTGAAGGGCTGGAAACAATTTTTCCAAGCAAATGGACAGGAAAATAAAGCTGGGGTAGCAATACTCATATCAGACAAAATAGACTTCATAAAAAAAGCTATAAAGAGAGACCCAGAAGGTCACATCATAATACTGAAGGAAAGACTCCACCAAGAAGACATAAACATTGTAAATATGTATGCACCCAACACAGGAGCACCAAAATACATAAGGAAAATCTTAGAGGACTTCAAGACATTGATAGCAACACAATTATAGTAGGAGATTTTAACACCCCATTGTCAAAAATGGACAGATCTTCCAAATAGAATATCAACAAAGATATTGTGGCATTGAACAATGCCCTAGATGAAATGGACTTAACTGATATATATATAGCCCTGAATCCGAAAGAAGCTAAATACACATTCTATTCAAATGCACATGGAACATTTTCAAAGATAGACTACATGATAGGACACAAAGCAAGCCTCAACAAATTCAAGAAAATTGAAATCATACCAAGCATTTTCTCTGAGCACAAGGGACTGAAATTAGTAACCAACCCCAAGGGGAAAAAAACAAACTCACTCAAAATTATGGAGGCTGAATAGCATGCTATTAAACAATGAATGGGTCAAGAATGAAATCAAGGAAGAAATCAAAAAGTCTCTGGAAACAAATGAAAATGAACTTACAACAACCCAAAACTTTGGGACACAGCAAAGGCAGTCCTGAGAGGGAACTTCATAGCAATACAAGCCTACCTAAAAAAGATAGAAACATTTCAAACAAACAACCTAACCCTACGCCTACAAGAGCTTGAAGAACAACAACAAAGACAGCCCAGAGCTAGAGAAGAAAATAACCAAGATCAGAGCAGAATTAAATGACATAGAGACTAAAAGCACAATTCTAAGGGTCAGTGAATCCAGGATCTTTTTTTTTTTAAAGATAAACAAAATTGACAAGCTTTTAAGCAGGCTTATCAAGAAAGAAAGAAAGACGACCCAAATAGACACAATCAGAAATGAAAGAGGAGAGATTACCACTGACACCACAGAAACACAAAGGATTGTAAGAAATTACTATGAGGAGCTATATGCCAAAAAATTTGAAAACCTAGGTGAAATGAACAAATTTCTAGAAAAATATAATCTTCCAAAATTCAATGAAAAAGCAGAAAGCCTGAACAGACCAATAACAGCAGATGAAATTGAAGCAATGATCAAAAAACTGACACACAAAAGCCCTGGACCAGATGGTTTCACAAGAGAATTCTACATAGCATTTAAGCAAAAACTAACCCCTATCCTTCACAGACTATTCCAAAAAGTCCAAAGTGGTAGAAGACTCTCAAATTCCTTCTATGAAGCCAGCATCATCCTAATCCCAAAACCAGATAAAGACACAACAAAGAAAGAAAACTTCAGACCAATATCGCTGATGAACATAGATGCTAAAATACTCAACAAAATATTGGCAAACCACATCCAGCAACACAAAAAAGATTATACATCATGACCAAGTGGGATTCATCCCAGGGATGCAAGAATGGTTCAACATTCGCAAATCAGTAAATGTAATACATCACATAAACAAAAGCAAAGACAAAAATCACAAGATCATATCAAAAGATGCAGATACAGCTTTTGAGAAGGTACAGCACTCATTTGTGATAAAAGCACTCAACAAAGTGGGAATAGAGGGAGCATTACTCAACATAATGAAGGCCATATTTGGGAGACCTACAGCCAACATCATACTCAATAACAAAAGCAAAAAGCTTTTCCACTAAGATCAGGAACAAGACAAGTTTGTCCACTTTCACCACTTCTATTCAATATAGTTTTGGAAGTTTTAGCCACAGCAATCAGACAAGAAAAGGAAATAAAATACATCCAAATCGGAAAGGAGGAAACAAAACTGTCACTGTTTGCAGAGGATATGATAGTGTACATGGAAAATCCTGTAGACTCTACCCAAAAACTGCTCAACCTAATAAATGAATTTTACAAAACAGCGGGATACAAAGTCAATATCCAGAAATCAAAGGCATTTTTGTATACCAAAAATGAAACAGCAGAAGCAGAAATCAAGAAAAAAATCCTATTTGATATAGCAAAAAGAAAAATAAAATACCTAGGAATAAACCTAACTAAGGAGATAAAAGACCTGTATGCAGAAAACTACACAACACTGAAGAATGAAATCAAGGAAGACACAAACAAATGGAAACCTATACAGTGTTCATGGATGGGAATAATTAACATCATCAAAATGTCCATATTACCCAAAGCAATGTACAGATTCAATGCAATAACTATCAAAGTACCAATGGCATATTTCACAGACATAGAAGAAACACTTCAAAAGTTTATATGGAACCATAAACTACCCCGAATAGCAGCTGCAATTTTGAGAAAGAAGAACAAAGTAGGAGGGATCACAATACCTATACCGAACTATAAAGAACAAAGTAGGAGGGATCATAATACCTATACCGAACTATATTACGGGGCCACTGTAATCAAAACTGCCTGGTGCTGGCATAAGAGCACACACATAGACCAATGGAACAGAACAGAGAGCCCAGAAACAGACCCAAGTCTCTACAGTCAGTTAAAATTTGACAAAGGGGGCAACACCACAAAATGGCATAAAAATGGTCTCTTCAACAAATGGTATTGGGAGATCTGGACAGCTATGTGCAAAAAAATGAAATTTGAGCACCAACTTACACCATACCCAAAAATAAATTCAAGATGGATAAAAGACTTAAATATAAGCCATGACACCATGAAAATCCTAGAGGAAACATAGGCAGGAAAATCTCATACATCTCATGCAGCAACATTTTTACTGATATTTCCCCCAGAGCAAGGGATATAAAGGAAAGAATAAACAAATGGGATCTCATTAAAATAAAAAGAGACCCAACTATATGGGAAAATATATTTGCCAATGATTCCTCAGACAAGGGTTTAATCTCCAAAATATACAAAGAACTTACACGACTCCACTCCAAGAAGACAAGCAACCCAATTAAAAAATGGACAAAGGACTTGAACAGGCATTTCTCTAGGGAGTACATACAGAGGATTCAGAGACACATGAAAAGATGCTCAATATCGCTAGCCATCAGAAAAATGCAAATTAAAACCACAATGAGTTACCATTTTGAACCGGTAAGAATGGCCATCATAAACAAAGCAACAAACAACAAGTGTTGGAGAGGTTGTGGAGAAAAGGGAACCCTAGTTCACTGCTGGTGGGATTGCAGACTGGTACAACCACTATGGAAAACAGTATGGAATTTCCTCCGAAAACTAAAAATGGAACTGCCTTTTGACCCAGCAATTGCACTGCTGGGATTATATCCCAAGAACCCTGAAACACCATTCCAAAAGAACCTATGCATCCCAATGTTCATAGCAGCACAATTTACAGTAGCTAAGTGTTGGAAGCAATGTAGGTGCCCATCAGTCAATGAATGGATCAAAAAACTATGGTACATATACACAATGGAATTCTATGTGGCAGAAAGAAAGAAGGAGCTCCTATCCTATGCAACAGCATGGATGGAACTGAAAAGCATTTTGCTAAGTGAAATAAGCCAGGAGGTAAAAGACAAATACCATATGATCTCACCTTTAACAGGAAGCTAAACAACAAACCAACCAAGCAAGCAAAATATAACCAAAGACATTGAAATAGAAAATGGGATGACAATATCCAGAAGGGAGAGGGGAGGGAATTCCTGGGGGAAAAGGTAATGGATTATAGGAACAAGTATAATGGACACATGAACAAAAACTAAGGGGGGTTGAAATGGGAGGGAGGTGGGGAGATCTGTGGGGTGGACTGGGACGGGAGTAAAGGACAGAAAACTCTACTTGAATAATAATTAAAATAAAACAAAAAAAAATCAGTTTCCTGGACACCAACATAATCCAATGGGATCTAAATCTCTGGGAATGGGGACAAGTCCCAGGAATCTTCATTTTTACAAGCTTCCGAAGTCATTCATTTCAGGCTGAAGTTAGAGAACTGCATTAGGAGAAGGAGCAAGAAACTGACATATTTCTTAAGTATAACATTACCTTTTAAAGGCTAGCCTCTTTAAGAACCATAGTTTTTGCCCTTGCTGGCATAGCTCAGTGGATTGAGCGTGGGCCTGTGAGCCAAACAATAGCGGTTTGATTCCCAGTCAGGGCACATACCTGGGTTGCAGGCCAGTTCCTAGCAGGGGACCCACGAGAGGCAACCACACATTGATATTTCTCTCCCTCTCTCCCTCCCTTCCCCTCTAAAAATAAATAAATAAAATCTTTAAAAAAAAGAACCATAGTTTCAAAGAAAGCAGCCCATATACAATTGACTAGCAGGGATGCCAGAAGGAGAAGAGGCAAAGCAAGAAATTGAAAACTTATTTGAAAAAAAAATGGAGAACTTCCCCAATATAGTGAAGGAAATAAACTTCCAGGAAGTCCAGGAAGCTCAGAGAGTCTATAAGAAGTTGGACCCAAGGAAGCACACACCAAGACACATCATAATTACATTAGCCAACATTAAATATAAAGAGAGAATCTTAAAAGCAGGAAGAGAGTTACCCACAAAGTAGTTCCCATCTGCTTATCAGCTGCTTTCTCAAAAGAAACCTTTCAGGCAAGAAGGGGGCTAGAGAGAAGTATTCAAAGTCCTGAAAGGCAAGGACCTAAATCCAAGATTACTATCTCCTGCAAAGCTATCATTGAGAATGGAAGGGCAAATAAAGTGCTTTCCAGATAGGTAAAGTTAAAGGAGTTCATTACAAGCCCTTATTATGTGAAATGTTAAGGGAACTTATCTAAGAAATAGAAGATCAAAAACCATAAACAGTAAGATAAAAACAAATTTATAACTATCAACAACTGAACCTAAAAAACAAAAACTAAGCAAAAAACTAGAACAGGAACAGAACCAAAGAATTGGAAATCATATGAAGGGTTATCATTAGGGAGGGATAGGGTGAGAATGGGGGGAAAGTTATAATGAATAAGAAGTATAATTGGTAGGCATAAAATAGATGGGGAGAGATTAAGAGTAGTATAGGAAACAGAGAAGCCAAAGAACTTGTATGTACAACCCATGTACGTAAACTAAGGGGGTGGGGGAATGTTGGAGGGTAGGTGAGTACAGGGCAAAGAGAGGACAAAAGGGAGAAAAAATTGGGAAAACTGTAATAGCATAATCAATAAAATATACTTTAAAAAAGAGTGAGGGACTTCTTTTTAGCCTGTGCTGTATACTCAGGTACCCACTCCCTGTGTGACTTCAGAAGGGGCTGTTCTTGGTGGTTCTCTCTGGGCCCCACCTGAATCACTACCACATTTGGTCAGCTCAAGGAGGTGCCATAGCTGGGCAATAGGTCAGCTATGGAAGAAGAGGAGGAAGCCAGTAGAATGGAGAGGAACTGACCAATAACTGGGAGTTTTGACATTAGCTTTTGGGAACAACTTTACTTCATAGATTTGAACAGAGTAATCTTTTCTTTGTTAGGAATATGTTTTACTCTCAGCCACAGTACCTATATTGTGGCTGTCAGTCATGTTTTCTAGTCTTCTAACCAAGAAAGATACCATTGTCATCTCTGGAGCAGCTCCCTCTCTCCTTCTTCCCTTCTACCCCTTGTCTTCCAGACTGCCCTTTTAGGGTCATGTCTCCCAACCCCTGGGCTAACTTTCTGGATCTCCTGTGCAAAATCAGGTCCCTCTCTTGGGCCTCTTACTCTTCCCCCTTGGTATCCTCATGCAGGATTTTCTCTGGTTGTGGGATTTTCATGATGCAAACAGGGTTGATTAATTAGAAAGATGATCATCCTCTACAGACAAATATTGCCTATAATAGGAAATAACTACATAACTTTGTTTTTCCATAACAAGGGATACATTTTTAAGGGGTATTCCTTAAAGGAATGTACTTTTTTTTTTTTCATGTTTAAAGGGTGTTAACAAGGTGGTGCTATGAAAAGAAAGCCCATTAGCCTAGATAAAAAACTAGATTTGCTCAATGATGATTACATGTTATATCTATCTATTTGAAACATTAAAATAAATCAATTAAAGCAACTTTAATACAGCTCCAGTGAGAAAAGCAATTGTGTTAATATGAATCTTAAACTCTGTGTTTACAACTCCATTTCTTTTCATTCAGACAACTATATTAAATTTAATTTATAGTCAAGCAATTATTTTATAATCAATTTTTAATGTGTTTCTTTGGAAAATAGCATTTATACCATTACAAATTAGATGGGACCTGAGTGTAGAATGTGATACATGATTTTCTCACTTGGGGTATGCAAATCTGTCACTCACTAGATTGCAGGTCTTTAGGTTAAGTAACTGTGTCTTTTATTTTCCTGTCCCACAGTAGTCAACTGAACAAGTACATATGCTAGCATTACATCTTAATGTGCCCCACACCCCATGATCCAGTGCACCCACTTATTGGAAGTTGGAACCCTGCAGTTGTAAAGATAAGAGTGTAGAGCAAGGGTTTTTTGCCACTGTCATTGCCCACTATCACTATCCCAACATTCCCTTCCAATTTGGAGTTCATCAAGTTCCACTTTTCTCTCCATGTCAGGAATCCTCATCATGATGTCCCTGTGCAGTGAGGTGCATGTGTATGAATACATACCATCCATCAGGCAGACAGAGCTCTGCCACTACCATGAGCCCTACTACGATGCAGCCTGCACGCTGGGAGCATACCACCCACTGCTCTATGAGAAGCTGCTGGTGCAGCGCCTGAACATGGGTGCCTGGGCTGATCTGCGCCATAAGGGGAAGGTAGTCCTGCCGGGGTTGCGGGCTGTGCACTGCCCCACCCCCAGCTCGTGAAAAGCAACTCTTGGGAACCAATGTGCAATAAGGTACTACTGTTTTGCTCTAAGTTACAAAACAATACTTGAAGATATATTTTAGGCAATGTAGTCTTGAGTTTTTTTTAATGCAATTTAGTGATGGCTACAATTATTCTTTATCTAAGCCATTGAGTATTTATTACTGCTTTGAATATAATAATGGAATTAAAAAGGACAAAATAGATCAAGAAAGATGCAAAAAAGAAAAAGAATAGCTGAAAAAAGGAAAATATGTAAGAAAAATGTTAAGCTTTTCTCATGCCATGAGACACTGCTTATCTGTGTCAGTTTCAGTGATATGAGGAAATGGTTTATATCGCAAAATGGTGACACTGAGGTACAGTATAACATCTAGTGTGTCACTTGTATGGGCATTCATCATTAAGGAGCCTAGAGTTTATGATCACTGTCTGAATTAGCACTCAGATGTATTCATTTTAACAGCAAAAATCTTTACAATATCCTATGAGGTACTTGTGTTTCCAAACCATTGCATTCACCATCTGTGCTTCCTAGTATGCGCTGAGTGATTTGCTCTTTGTATCAGGACACGTTTCTAAAATCATAGAGCACCCATGTTGAACAATCCAAGAACAACCCAACCCTAGATTAGCACCTCTGAGGAGACACTTGGTTTTCCTGCGGAATTTCCTTACTCAACTAGGAGTATCACCCAGATGGAAAGGAATGTCACTGGCAAGTAACACAATCATGAGGCTTCAGGGTGGCCCTGGACAAGATGGTTCCAACTCCAGCATTCCTGTCTTGTACCTTCTGCTTGCTAGTCCTCCCCATAGCTTTCATAGTTATACACACTGACAAAGACAACACACCTGTGGGAGAGGGATCCTTCCAGGCCAGAAGGAAAGGTTGCAGATCAGTAAGCCTGTGCTTCTGGGGATGCACACTTATGTCTTTTATAAGGATTTCTTGCAGGTCAATATCAGCTATTGGAAACCTGACATAAATTCTTCTTACAGTTGGACATTTAGGAACCCATCCTTGTTTTCACAGATATGTTTTTGTCAGCAATATAACAAGCCATATAATTAAATAAAATTGTGTGAAAGCATGGCTCTTCAACAACAAGAACAACACATATCTGCTTCAGAGGGAAAGGCAGATAGAGGGGAAATTGCCATCCCAATGCTTATCTATATATAGTTTTGGGGTTTTTTATCTTAATTTTTGTCACTGTTACATTGAAAAAAAAAATTGATATGAACATAGTGAAACAGAAACATTTGAAATACCTTAATTAAACATGGAGCACTTTAATTAAATATGCTCTCCCTCAAAAGTGTGTGAATGTCAGAAGAGTATATGGAAAGTTTTCTTGGTCTAGGATTGTTTTATTCCTGAGTTCTCTAAGGATTGCTTTCTTGAGCAAGAGTGATTTACACAAATATACAGCCATTTGATCAGTCTACACAGCAGAAATCCAGTTGGATAACAGTTCCTATGGCTTATTATAATAGTGAAGTAGGAGTAATTGAAAAAGTTTTTAACATGGCAGTGTCCACTAAAAGCCCATTTTGAGAGCTTTGTTTCTAGATCTATGAGAAAGGATGAATAATTTTGTCCTATACATTAGCTTATGTCCAAGAAGACATGGCCAAGCCACTTTTCTTTCTTATCTCCTAAAAGAGCTTAGTCTTGTCTGCATGTTTAGTGGGTAGTAAGTTCAGTAATTCTGAATGCTGTTGAGGTAGCTGTGATGCAGAGTGAGCACTCCTCTTGCAGTCCTGTTTCTCCCTGGACCTTCCAGGCCCTGTCTTCAAATGCCCATGGCATTGAAATCGCTTTGGTAGTTATCCTAGTGGATTCCTTTACCATGTCCTTATCACCCAGGACAACCCCCTTTGATGACATTAGAAATTGGTTCAAGAAAAATTTATTGGAGTCAGTGTAAACATGCAAGTTCAAAAGCCCCAGAAAACACTTCAAAGATTTTTAAATTGCATAGTGTTGTAATGCATATACTTTTAAAATTACTTTCAGTCTCACTGAAATTATAAGAAAGACTGAAGAGCATAGAAAAAATTTAATTAAAATTTTTGAATTGGTTATGGTCTTAAAGACCCCTGAGAGTCAGGATTTGTTAAATATCCCAGAAATATGGCACATATGTATTAATAAAGCACAGGCTGGGCATTCTTCTGTTTAAAAGTTTAAATTGTTTAGCCTGTCCAAATATTAGGCAGTTAGTGTTACCATGCTGACTGCTTTGAGGATTAGCCAAATTTGGTATTATTTGGCCAGACATTAATTAAATCCTTATATACTACATATGCTTAACTGCAGTAAACACACAGTCCTTTTCTGGCATAGTTAATAATAAATGGTGCCCCACTGCATTTCTTCCAGGCTCTGCCCCTTCTAATAACCTTCATCCTCTTCTGTGAAGGGACACTGATAAAGTCCTTACAGAGCTACCTTAAGCCATTAGGTGTTTCTTTTCTTCACTCTCAGGACTGACAAAAGTTACTTTGCTGTATATTTCAAGATAAATTTCCCTTGATAATTTTTTGTTCTCATTGTTGTAATTACAAAAAAACAAATGTTGGCCAAGAACGACAACTCATCATCATCTAGACTCTTTCAAATTCCTTTTACCAGTCCCTCCACCAGGTACGAGGGTAAAGTGTACTAGATATATGTAGCATTCTCACTGTCCCATGGAATACAGAGCTGGCCCTATGTATCTGACCCTCCCTATAAGTCCTTATAGTACTGCTTTTCTCAAGAACTGTGCATAGGGCCAAGATGTGGTTAATCAAAAGTTGTATGTGATGATTAGGCAACACCAAGGTGTGCATTAAAATGGGTCATGTGAAGGACTTTTCCACAACTTTCAATTACTGGATCTCTTTCTTGTCCACCTGGACACAGAGCTCAAGGAACCCAGCATCAGCATCAGCACCAGCACCTCCTATGTGTCTCAAGCAGACAGTTGACACTGGACTCTCTGGTGATCATGTGTCCTTGAAGCCATAGCATTTGGACAAAATGATGCTGAAATAATCATTAGCATTTTCATAACTGGGAAATAAAAGTAGCTGAAGCTACCACGGGGTCCCTTTGTTACATATTTATGAGCCAGGTCATCCTGGTGGAACAGATTAATACCACTTACATCCACTGAACTAATTAGGCCCAGTTGGGCCACATTAGGTGGGATCAATCTCACATGTGTCATAAGATAAAAGAATTTAGGGTGCACACATGACAAGATTCAAGTTCTCTTTCCAACCTTTCTTAGAGATCATGGTACAGTGCAGGTTTGGCTGGTGGACAAAGTGACCTGGTCTCATTACTGCTTAGCTGTGGAAAGAAATAGGGAAAGGAGGTGGGAGAATTATTGAGAAATACAAAACTACATATATAGGCCAAATAGTCTAAGAATATATTCTATCATACTATCTGTTTTGACTTCTCACTTTCTGATAGTTTAGAACTCTACCCAGTAGTTACATAACTGAAGAAGGTATCTATGTTGGCAAATAAATTGCTTACATAAAATGTGTCTGAGTTCAAATTTGTGTTTTATATTCTGGGTGTTTCCATTGTGAAAATATTCTGCATGTTTCTGGCACTGGGGCATAATCTTCACAATTGGTAAATGAAATGTATTTCTCTGTCCATTCAAGAAAAATATAAGTGCTGATTCTCATTTTATTAAATGAATGAAGCCTTTTAGTAAAAAAAAAAAAAAAAAATCCAGCATATATTTCTACAAGTTTGTGCTAGTAGAATTTAAAGACTGATATAGTTCTCACTCGTGTCATAGAAAGTGTGCATATAGTTGTATATTGTATATACACATATCTATACATATAGTTGATTTTTATTGTCTTTTTTCATCAAACTTTATTTCTGAAACCTTTATGATACACTTTATTTTAATTATATAAACACCAATTTTTAAAAGAAAGAAGTACCTTGTTTTGCCATGTATAATGAGCACCCATATTTTTGGCCCAAACTTTCAGGAAAAATATCTTTTGTTTTAATTTTTTAATTCAATTTTTATTTATTTATATTTAGATACTTGATTTTGTACTATAAAGGATTTTAGCATTTATTTTTGAACACATGGATATCATTATTGCTCTCCAGGGTTATACTTTTAACACATAAGCATGAAGAAAAGAATTAAAAACACTTATATAGATACAGAATTAGTACTACCCATTTATCATGAGCATCCTTATTTTTTCCTTAAAAACGTGGGCAAAAAAGAAAAGTACATATTATATACGGCTAATTACGGTAAATGTTATATGTCTTTCTGTTAAAAATATACTCTTGTAAACACTAATCTTTTATACATCCTGGTTGCATTAACAAGTATATCAGACATATTTAAAAGTCACTATGAAGGTGGGCCAACTACCTAAAGATAGCCTAATGGCACTCTAAATTTTGATGAGAAATCTATAGCTCATGGCTTTTACAAGATTAGGGAAGAAATATTTATTGGTTCTATGGAAAAGAGTCTTCTTACTAGGTAAGTGTCAAGTAAATTAACTGCATTGGTAGCATTAAGACCTAACATTTATATCACATAACCTGTTTTATCCTAGATAAAAATACTTACAAATTTTTTCCAGTGGAAACCTGTGAACTTTTTAAACAGCTTTGGGAAGTTTTTTGTATAATAATTTTTAAAATTAAATGTATACTATTCAAACTAATTAAGGCTTGAGGTTTTCCAGGTGTCACCTTTTAACATTTTGATACGTTTTATTTTGGTTTTGTATATTTTGTGTACATATAGTGTACAGACTTTTTCTTATAAATAAAACATGTTTTCATTTGTGTAAAAGTTTCTCTGTTTTAATTTGTAGAAGTTGCACATACAGATAACTGAGCAGCAAAATAAGGAGCACCCCTAGAAAAAAAGGCACAAAGTTGGAATATACTTAGAAGTCTGTAGAAGAAATAGCAACAACATGCCTTCCAATTATGAGTATGGGCACACCTGGGTTTCATCCATGGATTAATTGCCACTCACAGGAAAATGGCAGTGACAAAACCAGCAGAAAAGGCATAGATAGGCTAATATATCCTGATGTTGACTTAGCCCACTATTGTGATTAATTTATTGCATTGGGAGACTTTCTCAGTTCAACAGGGCTTTAAGTCAAAAAATATAAATAAGTTACTAGAGAACAGCCTAGAGACAGTGAAATTACCTCAAACCACTGCCACGATGAATTAGCCTTGCTATTTTCATGCTTGCCGTGTGAGGGAAAATCAGATAATTAGGATCCTAAAAAGAAATTCCAGGCATTTGTACTTATTGGTTAGAATGTGTGGGGATCTTGGTTAGAATGAGACATTAAGGTGTTTGATGTGAGGACTGATCAGAGCATTTGGGGAATTGGGGAGATGTAAATCACCTCTTACAGTTGTGCTGAAGCAGAAAGGACTGCCCCCACCTTTGAGTTATTTTTCTTTCCATAGAAGATGACTGCTTGCTTCTAGATAAATAAAACACAGGCTCTGTGTGGCCTCATTTGGGAAGGACCAGAGGTGAAACTCAGAGAACATCCTGGGAGGAGCCTGTCTGGACACGGAGTACACTCAGCCTGGGCAGCCACTGAAATCATATGAAAGCCCTTCAGGTAGCACTCAAATACATGAAGTAGGGGCAAGGGGAAGGTGCAAGGGTGAGGGGGTGCTTGCAGGACCCAGGAGGCAAATGGAAAGCTGAAGTGAGATGGAGTAAAAATTAGTGCTATTTGCATATCAAAATCATCAATTCAGATACAAAACTGCTTGAGGACTAAAGGCTCATCTGTTGACCCAGCTCTATACCCTGAGGTTCACTGCCCAGGAAAGCATGGTATACAGATCTAGGTGGGTGGGGGGTTCTCCTGCACTAAACTTCCACTGGCTCCCCGCTGCCTGTGGCAGGGGTTGGTAATTCATAGCCCATAGCCTATTTTTGTAAATAAAGCTTTATTGGCAAGCAACTACACTCATTTGTTTACATGTTGTCTATGACTACCGCATAAAGGCAGAGTTGAGTAGCTGTGACAGAGACTTTAGACTCATAGGGGTGTCCAGCCCAAGGCCCAGGAAAGCTATGAATGCAGCCCAACAGAAAATCATAAATTTCCTTAGAACCTTTTTTTTGCTCATCAGTTTTTGTTAGTGTTTATATATTTAATGTGTGGCCCAAGACAACTCTTCTTTTTTTTAGTGTGCCCTGGAGACACCAAAAGGTTGAACACCCCTGCTAGAGCCTGACAAGCTTAAGATACTTATTATCTGGCCTTTTGCAGAGAGGGTGCATGGACCCTCGAGTATGATTTACCAAGAACTATTTTGTCACATCTTCTGGTAGTGTGCATACTGTCCTCACAAAACCATTGTCAAGGTAGACAATTATATTAGGTACAGGAAAGATGAAGTGAGAAAGGTTGGTTAATTCATCAGCCTGCAATCACACAGCTGCGGAATAACAGAGCCAAGTTTGTAGTCTCTGTCTGACTTTGAAGCTCATTCTTGGAACCACTAAGTTAAGCTTTTTAAAGCAGCCCCTCCCTGAGATGATACTCTGATCTCAAAAATCCCATACCCCACCATTCTCCAAGGGCTTAGTTTTGGAGGATAATTGCAATTTTATGTTTATAAAAATAGTGTTTTAAAGTCTATTGAGATTAAAAGAGGACCAGGCTGTTCAGGTTTTTTAAATTCCCAGAACATCAAAAAGTACCTGAACTATATGTGTCAATCATGTACAATTTTATTTTGTTATTAGAAGCCAGTCTCCCTGTCACAATCTGATGTGAAAAGTACTGCTGACATGTCATGGAGAAAGCATACATGCAGGATGTTGGCTGTTTATAAGCATTCTCCTTAGTTGCTGTCCTCACTAAATTGTATCCTGCTGGAGAAAAAAAACAGTACTGAAGTTGAAAAATGAGACACCAGCTGAGAAACTGACCACAAAACTCAAAGTAAAAGAAAAATTAGTAATTTTGCAAAAAACATCTTTTACTGAGTGGACTTAGAATAGCAGCATGCCCCTTGGCTATCTTGAAAAACATTCTGACACAAGAGATTAGGGAGGGTTCTTTGAACTGCTCTTATCCTCATTTATGAAAGCTGTTTGAGAGAGTCCAGAAGACCACTGGGAAACTGACCACAAAACTCAAAGTAAAAGAAAAATCAGTAACTTTGCAAAAAACACCTTTTACTGAGTGGACTTAGAATAGCATCATGCCCCTTGGCTATCTTGAAAAACATTCTGACACAAGAGATTAGGGAGGGTTCTTTGAACTGCTCTTATCCTCATTTATGAAAGCTGTTTGAGAGAGTCCAGAAGACCACTGGGAAACTTAGAGGAAGACATGCAGAGGCCCTGGCAGTTGCTGGGCTGCTGTAGAGGATCCAGTAGGAATGGTACTTCTGCTGCCCCAGTGTAGGAGTCAGAGAGTGACTCACAGAGCTTATCTGGGAAAACTGAGCCAACAGTGGTGTTCTGGAGGATTCTCATCTAAACTACATCACAGGGATGGGTAAGAAATGTGACATTTTTTTCAATAACTAAACTTAATTTTTATCTTGAATTCCCTTTCCAGCACAAGGTAAAAACTCTCATAGTTCATCAAATCTAAGACATTATTAATAATAAGATGTGACTTCCTATTTGCGTACTATTACAAAGAAAATGCTCTAATGAAACTATAATGTGAGTCTCACTTAGGTGTACATTAGTGAACATGCTAGTCACAAGCCACATGTGGATATTGAACAGTTGGAACATGGCTCCTCAGATTGAGATGTGCAGTGTCTATATACTCCCTGGGTTTCTATGGACTAGTATAAAAAGATGAATGTAAAATATCTCCATAACTTTTATAGTGATAAGTTGAAATGATATTTTAGGTATATTTGTTTAAATAAAAATATATTGTTAAAATTAATTTCACCTCCTTTTCACATTTTTAACATGCTTACTAGAAGATTTAAAATGTTATGCATGTACATTTTTCCAGTAAACAATAGTAACTTAAAAATATTATATTTGTTGAAAAAGATAATTTAGACACAAGTTTTATTACATACCACCTTTGTATATACAGAAAAGAAAAATATAAGTGAAGCAAATCATTTAGAGTATTCTTAAAACATTCATATTCAGAGGTTTTAGCCTCTTCTTAATCACTTTTTTATTGAGTCATTGACTTCTATGTTTTTTTCCACCCAAAATTGCCCTCTGCACTATCAGAAATAATAGTGATACACCATTTTTCAAATAGTGCTTTACTGTTGTCTCCAGGATTTCTTCTAAGGTACTGATGCATTGAACAATTTTAATGTCCACAAGTATACAATAGCCAATTTCTCAGGACTGCTAACAGGCAAATAATGAATGCAACAAGCACTTCAACTTCAGAGAAATAAAATGTGAAGAAAAAATAGATCTTTGGATTAATGAAAAGCCATATTTCTAATCAAGCCTGGGTTTGACCATATTTTTTTCTTCAGAGTTGTGGTTAAATTCTAAATTGCAGAAAAATACTTCTGAAATGACCGAGTAAGATCTTCCACAGTAATGTGACTCTCTCCATAAAAAGAACAAGGATGCTGGCATAAACTATTTAAAAATTAAATTTTTCAGACATTAGGAAATTAACTATGGGCTTGTAATGTAACAATCTCAGGAATATTTATTTTTTAAAAAAATGTTTAAATGTTAGGAAGAACCACAAGCTTTGTAGCCTTTTAACTTGCCTTGTTTCTTTTTTCTCAGTTCCATGTGAGACTTCAACAACATCTCACAAGTATTGTAGCTTGAAAACCAGAATGCTAACAACCACTGCAGGGTGCAAACATCTTTTGAGCTTGTTCAAAACCTCAGAAAAGCATTCCTATTTGACCTTTCTTGCAGCTTACTGAAAAGCTCCATTCTCAGAAATTATAGCTATTTTACCTGATTCAGAGACATTTTGAATCAGCCCTACTCTTAGAGTATTGAAAACAACAATTGTTAACACTGAATCTATGTGAGACAGCCTATCAGTTGGGGCTAAGAAGAGGATGATCAAAAATCTTGTAGACAAAAACTGGGGAGGAGATGTCTGTAGCAGGCTTTGAAAAGGTCTGATATATTCCTGTGAATCTGGAAGGCCATGCAGGGAAGAGTGCACACACAGAAAATACCTGAGAAGGCCCAAATCTCTCACATGTGGCCAACCCTCAGGTCAGGTATTGAAGACATGCTTCAACACACACATAGACTGACCCTTCCACAAAGGTTAAGTGACTTGTTAGTTCAAGGCATTTAAGGAAATCACTGTCCAATCATTACCTGAATGAACACTAAGCTGACTGAGCAGAGTATTCAAAGGTTACATGCAATGAGTAATATAGCATTTAGATAATTAGTCTAGAAAAGTCACTAAACACACAAATAGCAAAAGTAAGTAGCCATGGTAAAGGGGAGAGAATCTGACTTCCAGAATTGTCATGTTATTTAAAATGTCCAGTTTTTGACAAAAAAAAATATGAGACAAAGTGAAGAGGAAATTGTAGCCCAAATACAGAAGAAAAAAATCCACGAGGAAGACAGATTTTAGACTTACTAAATCCTTCAAGTCAGGTATTATAAATATGTTTAAAAAATTAAAGATAACCATGTCTAAATAATGAAGATGTGAGAGCAGTTGTTCACAAAAAAGATAATAGCAATACAAATATAAGTGTTATAAAAAAACAAATACAGTTATGGAATATAATATCTAAAATAAAAAAAATTTGCTAAAAGAGCTCAAGAGCAGATTTTTACAAGCAGAAGAAATAATAAGTCTGAAAATATATAAACTATATTTCATCAAATGAAAAGCCTTTGTGCTTCAAAGGACATGAAGAAAGTGAAAAAACACCCCACAAAATGGATTTGAACAGATATTTCTATAAAGATTAACAAATGAAATTACGCCCATGAAAAATGCTCAAAATTATTAGTCATTAGGGAAATGCAAATAAAAACCATGTGATACCACCTCACACCCACTAGAACGACTATAATAATTAAAAAAAAAAGAAAACAATCCTAGAGGAGAACATAGGCAGGAAAATCTCAGATATCTCACGCAGCAACATTTTTACTGACATGTCCCCCAGAGCAAGGGATATAAAGGAAAGAATAAACAAATGGGATCTCATCAAAATAAAAAGCTTCTGCACAGCTAAAGAAAACAGCATTAAAATAAAAAGAGAAACAACAATATGGGAAAACATATTTGCC
>PVKM010003092.1:0-59939 GCA_004027735.1 Carollia perspicillata
CCTGAAATTCCCTCCCCTCTCCCCTCTGGTTACTGTCATCCCATTTTCTATTCCAATGTCTTTGGTTATATTTTGCTTGCTTGTTTGTTTTGTTGCTTAGGTCCTGTTAAAGGTGAGATCGTATGGTATTTGTCTTTTACCACCTGGCTTTTTTCACTCAGCATAATGCTTTCCAGTTCCATCCATGCTGTTGCAAAGGGTAGGAGCTCCTTCTTTCTTTCTGCTGCATAGAATTCCATTGTGTAAATGTACCATAGTTTTTTGATCCATTCATTTACTGATGGGCACCTAGGTTGCTTCCAACACTTGGCTATTGTAAATTGTGCTGCTATGAACATTGGGGTGCACAGGTTCTTTTGGAATGGTGTTTCAGGTTCTTGAGCTTGCCCCTCTTCTTCTCACCCAACTTCCCAGGGTCTTTCCTCTGGCAGCTGGAGCCTCCATGCTGTCCACAACACCAGACTTTTGTCCATGCAGAACCATTTGTTGAACAAGAACTTCCTGGCCCACTTTGACTCTGGGTAGTCCCATGAGCTCACTCTGGCTAGTTCCTCCAAGGGGCGGGGTGCACAACTCTTGGGCCAAATGGCTATCCTCCTGGGCAATCTCTGAATGCTTCGTGGTAAGCTCCCACCATCTGCTTGAACTAAGAAATACTGTATGCCCTACAGTTGCTGGTGAAGTTGGTGGACATGTTTAGAAACCACCCCCCAAGGGATATGATGTCACAGCAATTTCCACAGAGTTGGGGAACCACTGGACAAAATAGCTACTCTTCTTATTTGAACGCTAAGCATCTGCGTGTTTACCTACTTCATGGACATGTGGCTCCTGAACGTGATAGCCATGCTCTATTAGTGGGGAAATAAAAAGGTTAAATGATGGACATATTTCACAGTTAAATTAAGAATACTGTACCAAAGTCAGGTTTTTTTGTTTGTTTCATGAATACTGCACCAAAGTTAATTTTTTAGTTTTGATACTTGACCTGTTACATAAGATCAATATTCAAAAGGGAAGACTGGGTGAAGGATATAGTGAAATGGTCTGCACTATCTTTGCAACTCTCCTGTAAGTCTAAAATCATAAAATTGTTATTTTTTAGTTTTTATAGTTTTATTTGGTGACATTGAAAAAAATTTAATGAACCAAGAGAAAAGACGATTTGAAAAATGTGAGAGAAAACTGGTAGATAAAAATCCAAGTATGACCAACATTCAAAGTGAGTAAAAACAGAAAAAGAATGAAGGAGAAATAGTATTACAAATAAATTATAAGAACTAAGAAACAATGTACAACGCTAGATTAAATGTGTCCACTGACTCACAAAATAAATATTACAATCCTATTTCCTTATCACAGTCAACAGATTTTCAAATCCCTTTAACCAAATTGCATAGCTTTAAAAAATAAAGGCAGACAAAGAATAACAATAGCAAAAATATTAATACCAGACTTTCCATTGAAAATATTGTATACAACGAAATAGAAATATACAAAAGAGTAGTATACAACAAAGGAGAAGTTACCCCAGCATTTTGAGAGACATTAATTTTGAAGTCATAATTATATAATTTGGTAAAAATTAAAACCAAAAGGAAAAAAAAAGTAATGCAAGGTCTTAGACTGTGTCATTTCCTGAAAAGAGATTACTTGAACATATGGTTCAGCAAAATGAAAAAGGAATCAAGAAAATGAACAAAGAAGACCAGGAATTCCACTGAAAATCATTCCAAAAATAGATGAGCAAACTCTCTATAGAGCAATCAGTGTTATATAGAACATTAACAAAGTACTATAATAAAGAATCTAGATAATGTCATGATATTACAAGAAAAACAGGAAAAACAAAAGCTGCAGGAAAATTATATTGCATATAGAATCAAAATTAAAATACAATTTGAGTTTTAGTATAAGAAAATATAATATATTTATTAGAGTAAATAAAGAGGGCTAGAGGAAACCTGGAGGTGGTCAGTGTGTTTATGGTATTGACAGAGGAGATAATTTGACAAAGGTATACTTATCTCCAAACTTACCATGTTTTATACAATTAAACAAGTAAGGGTTTTTGTGTGTCAATCATACCTCAATAGAGTGGTTTAATTTTTTAAAAAAGAAAATGTTAAACCTAAAGATAGATTGCTCTTTTTAAAAATTTCACAGCTTTTGTGCCAGCATTAGATCTCCTTATGCTTTTGTTTTCTCTATACTTGGTCTTCCTTTATGCACTCTTCAGTTCTGTAACAAAAAATGTTTATGTGAACAATGGAAATGCTCTTTATTGATTTCAGTGTTAGAATCAAATTGTGACAAAACACAGATACTTTATTTTTATTAGCAGACAAACTATAAATTTGATAAACATTATATGGTCTGAATATCTTAAATTGGCAGGCAGATTTGGGGAGAATATGAATAAGTAAATGTAGGGATATTATTGGATTGGATTAGGGACACAAAACCCTGAAAGACTAGAAAATGGACTGGTTTAGCTGGTGGATCCAGCACCAGCCTGTGAAAACTTAGTTGATTGGTTAGTTTGAAGGAGAGCCAAGTCTTTCCCAAACCCAAGATAGTATAATCCCAGTTTAACAAAGAATCTCTCTCTCTCTCTCCCCCCTCTCTCCTTCCCTCTCTCTCCCCTCTCCCCTCTCTCTTTCCCTCTCTCTCCCTCCCCTCTCTCTCCCTCTCTCTCTCCCTCTACAACATGCACTTGCCCAGTTTGTTCTCCTATTTTCTCTCTCCATAGCAACAATGTGGCCCCAACAGCCTCCCGTGGCCTGACAGCCACATGGACCAAGCATGAGTCTGGGCAAAGAGCCAGCTGTAGTGCAGCTGGGAAGACATGGATGGAACCAATGGTGCAAAATGTCTGGAACTGGTGCTATTTCTGAGTCTGATGAAATTTCCCAAGGTTAGGCAGACCGAGATGGGAGATGGGAATCTACAGGCAGACTTTTGATTCTGCACCTGGCTCCACAATAAAACCTCACCACCCCACAACCTCCCCTATGTGAGTCCCCAGGAATGTTTTCCTTGAGAATCATTGAAAGACCATGATTTCCATAGGCAAATTTTTAGTGTCACCCTTGTAACATTCACCTTGGTTTCTCTTCTCTTTTTCTCTCGCCTCTCCTTATTAAAATTATCCTTCCTAAGTTAACTCATCCATGTTCATAGTTTCCACTCAACAATTTAAATCCTGATGACATTTGCATTTTATAAGCATGGCAGACTTCTCTTAAGTCTTCAGAAAATTATAACTTAATGCTCAGTGGACATCAGTTGCCTCCAATTAAACAATCTCATATTGAACTTAAAATATCTAGTCTCCTACCTTTAGCATTACAGCCACCATGTTTTGCTTGTATTCTCTGTGTTAATGAATGACATTATTTTCTACTAAGTAGCTTAGATGTAGAATAATATATTAAAAATTTATTTTCTCTACTTTCACACCCAATTCCTGTTGATATCACAGCCTAGATACTTTTCAATCATTTTTCTGCTCTATTTTTCTGACCCTGGTTATCCCAACCCCTTCCTCTCTTTCTGTGTTTGTTACTATAATATTCAGTAGGTTCCTAACTAATTTCCAGTACTTTGTTTTTATCTTCATTTATATATTTATATAATGCATTCCTAATTCTTTGCTCTTTTTTATTTAAAAAATATTTTATTGAGCTTATTGGGGTTACTAGGGTTAATGCAATTATATAGGTTTTATACCTGTAAGTTACATACGGTTCTATAATATTGGGTTGACAGCTGTCATATCAGCCTGCATTTAAAAAACATACCCAAATTGGTGCATTGTTGTGTACCCATTTTAATATTGAAGATGAAAGAAAATAGAAAACATTTTCAGTGCATTATGTTTTATTATTTCAAGAAAGGTAAAAATGGAACTTAAGTGCCAAAAAAAAAAAAAAAAGATTTGTGCCATGTATGTAGAAGGTGCTGTGACTGATCAAACATGCCAAAAGTAGTTTGTGAAGTTTCAAACTGGAGATTTCTTGCTGGATGATGTTTCATGGTTGGGTAGACCAGTTGAAGTTGATAGAGGTCAAATTAAAGATATTAACTGAAAACAATCAACATTTCACCACGCAGGAGATAGCCGACATACTCAAGATCAATAAAGCTATTGGTGAAAAGGAAAAGCATGTCTTTTATTTTATGGAAAAAAAACTCAATGAAATTTTTGGCCAACCCAATACATCATCTGTATATTTTATTGTATGTTCACCACCCAACGTCAAGTCTCCTTTTGCACCATTAATTTCTATCCTTTATCCTTTTCCACTTGCCCACTCCTCCCTTTCCTTCTAATAATCGCCATACTGCTGTCTGTGTCTATGAGGATTTTTTTATTTCTTTGTTTTGCTTAATACCTTCTTCTATTTCACCCAGCCTCCAACTTTCCTCCACTCTGAAATTGTCAGTCTGTTCTCTGTATCTATGACTATGTTTCTATTTATTTTTATTTTTTTTTCATTAAATTCCACATGTTACTTAAATCATATGATGTTTGCCTTTCTCTCACTTGCTTATTTTACTTAGCATAATGCTCTCAAGCTCCATCCACACTGTCAAAAATGGTAATATTTCCTTATTTTTTATGGCCAAGTACTATTCTTTTGTATCAATGTACCACTGATTTTTTACCCACTCATCTACTAATGGACACTTGGGCTACTCCCAAATCTTGGCTATTGTAAAAGTGCTGCAATGAAAATAAGGGTGCATATATTTTTTCAAAACAGTATTTCAAGTATTTTTCAGATTTGTTCCCAGAAGTGGAATTTCTAAATCATGAAGCAGTTCCATTTTTAATTTTTTGAGGAAAGTCCATTCTGTTTTCCACACTGGCTACACCAACAGCACCAAGGGTTCTCTTTTGTCTACATCCTCACCAACACTTGTTTGTTGATTTATGGATGACAGCCATTCTGACAGCCATGAGGTAATATCTCATTGTAGTTTTAACTTGCATTTTTGTTATAATTAGTGATGCTGAGCATCTTCTCATATGTCTATTAGCCATCTCTACATCCTCTTTGGAGAAGTGTCTAGGCAATTTTCCCAATTTTTAATTGGAGAGTTTTTTTGGATTTGAGTTGATAATTTTGTATCATTGGTGAATATGTTATCCCATTCAGTTTTTTGGGTGTATTTTTAAGTATTTAGTCATATTTTTCTTTCTCTAAAACAAATGATCACACTACTCTGTTTTTAAACACCTTTAATGAGTCCTCACATTCTTTAGATTTGTGGGGACAAAAAACCTCTCATTTCCACCCATCCACCCACACGACCCACTTTCATCTTCATTTCATGTCTGTCATACTTACAAGTAGTTGTGGATTGCAAAAAAAGTCCAATGCTTTCTTGGGCATTTTAGCTTTTAAGTATCCTGTTCCACCTTTCAGAGCCATCATTTCTACTCTCTCTCTCTTTTTTAAAAATATTTTATTTATTTATTTTTAGAAAGAGGAGAAGGGAAGGAGAAAGAAAGGGAGAGAGACATCAATGCTTGGTTGCTCAAGTATCCCCTCTCCCTGGATTGGTAATAATACAGGCAACCCTTTGGTTCACAGGCCAGCACTCAATCCATTGAGACACACTTACCAGGACTGTGCATTTTTAATGCAAGTTGTCACTAGATTGGAAAAACAATGAAAATTAGTGGTTTTAAAAACATTACATAATGAATCTTTTTTAATGTGTTAAATTCCTGTAGATATTGAAGGGATTGTCATCCAATGAAACAGAGATCTGAAATTATTCTTTTCATTTACTCCTTTTATATTAATTTATACAGTATTAACAATTTATTTTGTTTGGAATTGACTATTTCAAATGATTAACGTCTGCTTTCTTGTTTCATTAAAAAAGTATTGTATCTGAAGGTGTTCGAATTCAAACTACCTATTGAGAGGGCTGGAAATAAAAGTAATTACTGTCAAATAGGTGAATCAATTCACCAAAGGCTAATTTGACTACTGTCTAGAGTTTAAAAACACCCAGCATGTACTTTTTCAAAACTGCAAATAACTGCAATTAATCTTTATTCATATAGCATCTTTAATATAATATTCATTCACTTTAGTATAGCATCCTTTTGATGCTATAACACAGAACAGAAAATTATAGGTTATATATGGAACACATTTTAAGATAATTAATTTGTTCTATAAGTATAAATTAAAATATAATATATAATAGAACTGTGTAAGGTCCACAAGTAATTTAATCCAAACTGTTCTAATTCAGTCACTGACTCACTCATTCACTCATTCATTCATTCATTCTTTTAATCAACATTTATAAAGTTCCTACCTTGTTTCAAATATATAGTAGGCATGAGATATTTAATGAAAGAAAATCCACAAATAAAATCTGAACTAAATTCAGATGAGTTTTTCCTTCATGGACTGTTATAATTTAATATATGTATAAATTAATTTCTTACATAATTTTAACAACATATATTTTAGAAAAATAATATTTAACTATATGAAGATAGCCATGAAAATATCATGGTTTAATTTTATTTTATGTTACTTTGATAAAAGTTTATAGAAAGCCACAATTTTATTTTCTCTCGTGTTTACCAGGTTCCCTTATTTTCAAGGTTTAGAACACATAAATCATAAATACCCTGCTATCATGCATGATATCTTTTAAATATTTGATGACAAAGTTCACATTTCTCCCTTTTTTTCTATAATCCATGGCAGAGACTCAAATTCAGGTTCTCTTTAAGTTTTGCTCAAAATAGTACAATAATAACATTAAAGAGTGAGCTTCCCATCTTCACTGTTTGAATTTAAATGTAGAGGTTAAATGTATTTCTCTAACATTCTTTTTTTTTTTATCTTATTTAGTATGCCAACCTGCCCAAGTGTTTTAAATCATAGTTGTAAATTAGCTATTTTTTCCTGTATTCTTACAAACTAGAAGATTGAATAGTTGTTGTTTTTATATTTTAAAGTATTACTCTAGATCATAAAAGGCATAGTCCTACAGATTTTTTTCACTTCTTTGGCTGATGGAATCCCACACCTCCCTGAAGATTCCACTGAAATGCCATTATTTTAATCGCTTTTTAAGTTTTGTGTCTCTTACTATTTGAATACACTACACAAACACATAGAAACACATGCATACAGAGATATATATTATACATATATGAATAAATAATACCTTAGTTTAATTTTTTCCTTCAAAGCCTTCTTTTATGTGTAATCCCAAAATAATGTTTGGTGTATCTTATGTCTACTTAACACAAATTGCAAATTATTAAAAGACAATGTGACTACAATTCTAATGCATTGTCACATTGGCTTTTATGTTACCCATAACTTATTACTCTATTTCTTCTTCTCTTTGAAAGCTTAAATTTAGAAATAAATATATTGTGTTCAATACTATTGACATCAGTGCCAAAATTGAAGCATGAAGTTAGTAGGCAGATTTGAAATGATAATCAAAGCCAACGCTTGCGATCTCTGTATGAAAACATACTTTTTAATTTAATCTTTATTATATATTTTCCATTACCATTTAGTCCCCTTATATACCCCTTCTCCAGCAGTCACCACACAATTGTCATGTCCATGAGTTCTTTTTGCTTTTTGTTCAGTCTCTCTACCTCCACAATTTTCTAGCTAATAAATAGGTTTGCTTGCTTCTGCCTAGAAAGAAAATAGTATCAGACTATGAATTTAATGATTATTATTAAAAAGAGAAAAATTTCCAGTAAAATTTATGCCATCCACATTTCTGGGGTTTCTGCTGCTACTAAAAGAAGGAGGTGGTTTCCAGTGTAATATTCTTAGCCATGTGCATCCGCACTCCCATCTTCTCCACCCTGCCTGTGGTGCAACTTTTGCTTTCAGGGATAATGAATGCACCTTCCTTCTCCTTGTGTTGAGATTGGGACTTAATTTGAGATGAGATAAACACACATAATATGCAGACATAAGATAAGTTGCATCTTGTTCTGCACTATAGATGAATTCTTTTGTGTGAAAAACAATGACTATTCTTTCTATACATGTTCAATAAAGAAATGTTATACTTCTATGTAATCTATAGTGAAGCTATCCATATTTTACTTTGCCCAAAGAATAGAAATATCCGTATTTACAGTGTATCATGGTATCTGGTATTTAGAGAATTAGTGTATTTTTGTGAACTGGCTTTCAGTTAACATAATAAAATATTTTGTATCAACATCTCATTGGTATGATGTAAATGTCTAGAACAGGATTTATAAAGTTAATATTCAGTAGTTGAGTAACATATTCAGACAGGAGAAAATGTAATCAGCAGAATAATACCTAACAATATTTTTAACCTGATTACAAGTAGGGCACTATTTTTCTTTTTGGAAGTTATTTTTTCATTTTCAATAGAAACATTTCATAAATTATAAATGGACATTTTCTTCATGGAAGGTTCATAAGCGAAACTTGACATTGATAGAGCTACTCACAATAATGACTGGGAAGAAAACGGTCAAGTCTAGGGACTGGTGCCTTGATGTGATGCATTCCTATGTAGACATACTAGAAAAATAAGTGAGAGACAATATTGTAGTAAAAAGGAATGATCTGATGGAAAAGATGTATGGGTAGAATAAGAAGCAAATGCAAGAGAGGGCTTTTTACTGATAAAAATGTAGATAGAGTTTTCAACTTTTCTAAGAGTCAAAAGAGAAGATTGACTTTATAAATTAGGGAAGGAAACAAAGATCACTAAGATTTGCTAGGCACCCAAAGTAAAAGCAGGTAAATTGACAATTTATGAAAAAAAAGATTTTGAGTTAATATTGTACTCTCCATATAATTTAATTTTTGAAATAAGTAGATGGAAATTAAATTGTAAGCTAACTCAATTCATTGGTTATTAGTTTCTCCCTAAAATGTCTTTTAACTATACTGACTATTGTTTCAACCTCATTTATGCATTTAGTAATGAGCAAATCAGTTGTGGTCATTGAAGTAGAATATTGAAAAGAAAAGTAATCATAATGTGTACTATTATCCTTCCTTCAATTTATTCTTGTTCAGATCTACTATTTTTAAATCTCCTTACTCTGAGTCCATGCTAGTTTTCCCAGCCTATGCATAGAAATATTCTGCCTATTATGAAAGGATTTTAAAATCCCAACAGGGGTTATTCAGCTAAATGTCAGACATGCAGAGTTAAGTTCTTGTAAAAAAGAAACAACAAAATAATACCTCTCTCCTTGCAACACTGGAGGAATGAGTTTAACTGCATATTATAGTCATCCAAAGTAGTGAAATATAATCACATACTCTTTCCCCTAAGAATGAGGTTAACAGCACACTATGAATCTTTGGAACTTTATTTTTGTTCTTTTATACAAATGTTTATACACTGTTCTACTATAAACTATAAAGCTGAAAATTATATTTCAAGTTAACAAAAGATAAATTGATTAATTAGATTTTAATGTGAATGATTTTCTTTATGATATTATGTTTTACTCAAATTAATAGAGAAAGTCAATTACATGACAATTTAATAAAATATTAAGCACTAATCAAAAATGGAAATGGAAGTCATTAACATAAATCTGGCAAAATTCAATTTTCAACTTCACATTAAACACAATTTAATGCTGAAATGCTTATTTTTCTTTCTACCGGTTGCTTTAATTTGTAGGCACTGAAAAGAAATATACTATACCATCTTAGAAAGTAAATTAATATAACATTTATTTTTATTTCATTTTATTATTTTTGGTGAACCATTATTTATTAGAATAGTTAATGGTAATTGACTGTAAGTTATGCATTTCAAATAAAGTTAGTGGGTCTAATACTTGTCCATTAAACAGCAAAGAAAACCCTGGTTCGTGCAGCTTATTTGGTTGGAGCACTGTCCTGTACACCAAACCATTGCACGTTCAATTCCTGGTCAGGGCACTTGCCTTGATGCAGATTTGTGTATGGGAGGATTGATGTTTCTCTCTCATTTACATATTTTTTCTCTTTCTCCCTTCCTCTCTCTCTAAAAACCCATGAACATATTCTTGAGTGAGGATCAAAAAAAAAAAGGAAGGCACAATCAAGCGTTCAATGAAAAAAAAAACACCTTTTATTCCCATTATAAAGAAGTCTCCAGAGCTAAATGCCCACATCATTACTGTGGTTTATCCATCTTTACCAGTCCAACTCCAGAAAGATGAATAATGGCAGTGGACTAAGAGGAAGCTGCATTGACTTCCTCCCAGAAGCAAACTGGAATTACAACCAAATTACAGAAAGTCATCTGAATAACCAACTGAAGACTAGCTGGAGAGAAAAATGGCTAATGGGTAGTACCAGCAGTGGGTATGCTTTACTTGGTGTCATGCCTTAAACACTTCCCAATTGACTGGCTGGTTTGTAAGAGTTTTCTGAACTCTTTTCCCATGTGAAAGCAATCATGACTTTCTGGAGCAATATCAATGGAGAAAAAGGCATTTTCTAGATCAGCCACAAAGTGGTCAGTTCCCAGCTCATTAGTTAATCAGTCCATCAAGTCCATCACAAAATGGACCACTGCACATATTGGGGAAACAACCTTGTTTAGTTCCCAATAATCTACTGTTATTCTCCACATGCCACCTTGCTTTTGTACTGGCCACATGGGAGAATTGAAGGGACTATGGGAAGCCCTAGTTATCTCTACCTTTTTCAACTCTCCTATAGTTGCCATGACCTCCTCATTGCTCCCAGGCAACCGGTACTGCTTCACTGCTGTCACCTGCTGTGGGGATGGCAACTGAGTGGAGGGATGCTCAGCATGCCCACATTGAATGGCTTTTACCACTCACACTTTCAGGCAGACTTCCCTGCAGTGGTTTGCAGCCACAATCCTTGGAGAACATCAATGCCCATGGTACACTCAGGAATGAGTGTCACACAAAGGGGGAACAATCTACCAATACTCAGGGAAACATGTACAGCCTTCACCTTTACACTGAGCTCCCTGTAACCATCAGGGGGTCAGGCTCCTGGAACTTGTCAGGGTTTCTATACAGGAGAGTACATTCTGCCTCTGTGTGTACTAGAGCCAGGACCCACTGGACATCTGTAGAGGACCAGTGGATAGCCAATTCCACATGTAGCTTCTAGTCCCTGTCCATCTCCTGTAGACAGGTCCCTTGGCCCTTCTCCTATTCAAACTTCCAAAAGAGATCTCCTCCCTCTTCTCAGGTAGTTGGCACAGCTAGGTGGTCTTCCAGCCAGCCAGGCTGGGCTTCTCAGGTCATGTGCCAGATTTTGCCTCCTTCTACTTCTGGGGCTTCCAGGAATGTTGCTCAGCTCACAACTGCTTCCACAGTTTTAGTAAGTAGGTGTTTGGCTTCCCATCAGTTTTATTTCAATCTACTCTAGCCCCCAAAAGATCCACACACATCTGGTCACCTACACTGGGTTGCTTGACTGAGGGGCAGAGGGGGCTCGAGACACTTCCCAAAGTCCTTTCTGCTGCTGCCTACTCTCTGCCTCTCCCAGACATGCCACCATCGTGCTGATGTTATTAATATGGTGCCTAGCATACATGGCCAAAGTAGCCGTGAGATATACAAAAGAAGTGGAGGGGGCATGCTGCAGCACCAGATCCCTCATCCTTCTTGTAAAGCATTCACTATCGGGGCCATGAGTATTAAGATTAAACATGGCCTGGTGCATGTCCAAATCCTGTAGAAGCTGCCCTAAATCCCAAAAGGACTGCCGAATACTCAGTGTCTGGCATGACTCCTGCATCTGCCCAAACTGTACAAATTGCAGCCACGACCCATTTTAACAAAGAATGAGATCTCTGCCCCCTCCCATTTCGAAGCCTATTTTGCAGCCGCTGATGCAGGGAGGGAGGGGTGAGTCATGAGGGAAGCCAACTTTTTAATCTCACGATCAGTGAGCATAATACTATCCACCCCTAAATCTAAAAGGCAGAAACCCTGTTGCCAAGGTTTCCCCAGGTCACTGCCAAAACTGCTTTGCGGGATTAACTAGTTTGGTCAGAGTATATGTTCTGCCTTCTAGGCGGGGCCAGCTGGGTTACCCCCAGGCACTGTAGATTACCAAGTGGGCTGCAGGGAACTCGGTTCCTCCTCCCCCTCCTAATCATCCACTCTGATCTGGGAGGGGGACTGCTGTGATTTCGCTGTTTGGAGGTTTTCATCTAGGGCAGGGACCTGAGCCTCTAAGGCTTCTTTTCCTTCTCGGGGCTCTGGTAATTTTGTTGCTTTGTGGAGTGGTGTCTCTTTTCCCTCTCGGAGCTTTTGTAACTTTGCTGCATCCCAAAGCACAGTCTCCATTACAGCTCCCAAAACTGAAAGAAACACCCAGCCCACGGCTGCCTTGTTGCGGAAAAACGAACTCTTTCACTGGGGTGACAGAGTAAGCCTTTATTATACGTGTGGGCCCAGAGGAGACAGCTTCCAAATTCTGGGCACTGAGGAGGGGTCAGGTGGGCGGTTAAATACTTTTGCAACAAAGTGAGGAGGGGAGAGGTCTCGTGGTACAAGCAGGAATGTGGAAGCCAAGGCAAAGCAGAGGGCGAAAATTGCCGGGGGTCGGGACAAAGAGATAATAAGAGATTAACTGAGTCCGAGACAGAGAGTCAACTTAGTCAACAGGTGGTTGTCTGAAGCCGGGAAGCCAGCAGGGAGTCATCAGGGGCTAATGCAGAGTGCCAGCTTCAATCTCTGTCTACACTTTTAAGTTTCCACTACACCTGAGCACTCAGCTTCTCCAGAGTCTGTCTCCCTTACCACCCGCAGGGCCTTCTTTACCATGTCGGTGCACCACTAACATCGGGCCAGTTCTGGGGTTGTGGAACTTCAAGCTTCAAGGAGCTCTGCCTTCAAAGACCACATACTGGTGGCAGACCACCCCTCTAATCCCCACTCCAGGGGCCCTGATGGCTCCATAGCAAACTGCGAAAAATCCTGTGACTGTGCCAATTGTCCTGTGGCTGTTCAAGACCAGGCAGGTTCACACAAGATTTGGGCAGACAGAAGAAAATTTGAGGAGCTGCTGGAATGTCTGGCATGCCTTTATTCTGGGGTCGGGTGATCCATGCACTGTGAAAGCCGGGAGTCGCACTGTGAGAAGTCCTGACTCCTTTATATACTAAGTGCACACAAAGCTGGCAGGTGCTAATACTGACTTTCTACTTATGTAAAATAGCTTCATTCTATGCATGTGGACCCCTGCCCAAGGCCGCATGAACACTGCCAAACCACAGTCGCCTAGACATGTGGGTGAGGGATCCTGACAAACTCCATTTTCCCTACATGTCCCTCTACATGTTCCATTTTTAAAGCTAATCTCTACAGAGTGGGAAGTCACGTTGGTGTCACACCTCGTGCATTACATAGAAATGTCCTCCATTTCACTGGAAAACAATGATAATGGTACATTATTAAAGACATTTTAATTCACAAATCTTTATTTTATAGGCAGTTTTCCTACCATTCGTTTGTTCAAAAAGTATTTGAAAAAGAAGTTAATATACTTTTTCAATAACTAAGTCAAAGGATATTGAATCAGATTGGTTTAATGATAATATTGGCACTTAATTTTTTATCAAACACAAAGGGATACATAATGAATATAAACTGAAAAATCTTCCAGGATTAAAGTATCATGTATGAATTTATTTAACAAAACTTTTTGAGCATTTTCTAGGCACCTTGGAGAAAACAGGAAAGGTGGTAGTCTTGGTTATTTATTTCATTCTGCTTGGAGTCTATCGGTTGATATACAATGAACAAGTTTAAACACACACACACACAAATGAAAAAGTAATCACAGATTTTCAGTTTCCAGTTCAAGATTTAAGGAGTTTAAAACTCATCACTCCCATCCTCACAACAAGAAAAAACTAAACAAATTGAAAAATCAATGACTCTTATTAGATTCAACATCCAGAAGTCTAAGAGCAGAAACCTTTATGTGAACCAGTAACAGGGTAGGAAAACCTAAATTATAATTGACAAATTGCCAGAGGCTCAGTGTGGACAAGTTTGGAAGTTGAACCCTAGGAGTGTTCAGTCTTAGGGGCATTCTTCACATGTTTGTGAGTTTGCATCCAGGAGCCCTATGTTCCTCACGGTGACTATTGGAGAAAAATCTTCTCATGCCTCTGGCAGAAGATGAGTTTGTTATTTTGAGATACACTGCAGCATTCTGTTCTTCTTTACAAGACCTGCCCACAATAGAAGCTATTTTTACCAAAGCCTAACTGCTGTGTTGTTATCAGAGGCTGACTGACCTGGGGAAAGGGAAGTAAACAACTCTAGCTGGCTCTAGACTTTCATCTGGGTTAAGGAGAATATCTGCTTTCTTATCCTGTGGAGGGGAACAAAGGAAATCTGAGGAGCTCTGGTGAGATCAGAACGCAGGCTAGCTAAAAGACTGAAACCAATGGAACTAGAGAATGCTTCTCCTGCCTAGTTTACTTCCTAATCTGTATAATAGCAGTGGAAAACATTGAAAGAACTGAACAGCTGATAACCTTCTTTAAGAAGTTTACTGAGACACTCTAAAACAATGGGAAGGGGATGAATGAAAGTCACCAGGTGGAGTTTTTGCCTCTGAGTGCTGCAGCTACCACGAACAGTAAACACAGCCTTACCCTTAGCCGGCCTGCAAATTGCCCATCTGCCTCGGATGCTTTTACCCAATACATAATGTCCGACTTTCAACATCAACAAAAAAAAATGTAAGTGTTGCACCAAAACATGCAGTTTGAAGGAAAAAACAAACAAACAAACAAAAACCCCAAAAGACAAAAAATCAGTTTGAAGAGACAAAGCGAGCAGCAGGACTCAACTCAGATATGGATGAGATATTGGAATTATAGGGCAAGGATTTTAAAACAACTGTGATTAAACAATATGGGTTCAAATAAAAAATGTGGATGATATGAAAGAGCATATGGATAGTATAAGTGGAGAGATGGAAATTTTAATGAAAGATCAAAGGAATTCTGGAAATCAATAATACTGTAGCAGAAATTAAGAGTGCTTTTGATTGGCTTACCAGTAGACTAGGTATAGCCAGGAAATACATCAGTGAGCTTCAAACTTCCAAAAGTGAGATGCAAACAGAAAATAAATAAAAACGATGGAACAGAATATCCAAGAATTATGGAACAATTAGGAAAAAGTGGAACATTTGTAATGAGAATACCAGAGGGAGAAAGAGAGAAATGAAGAGAAGAAATACAGAGGCAACAAAGCCTGAGGATTTTCCAAAATAAATTATATGCACTAGATCACAGATAAAAGCAGGATAAATACCCCAAATCTACAGCTGGGCATGTTACATTTAAACTGCAGAAAAGCAAAGAAAAATACAAAATCTTAAAAGAAACAAGAGAAAAACAAAAAAAAACTATGGTGGAGCAAGGAAAACAATCTTAATTTCTATTATATTTTCTTTTTAACAATAGCTAATTCAATCAAAGATTCTATCAAAATATTGCAGTTTAATTTTGAAATATCTTACTTTTGAAAATATTTTTCCTGAAATTAATTGATCCTTTTTGACTTCACATAGTATAAATCAAATTCTGTGGATGACATAGCCTAAGATACTTTTATAATTGTGTGAGTGAATCAAGGACTAGAAACCTGAAACTTTGAAGGAAGAAACACACTGTAATGTGTCTGAATTATCTTTGGCACCTTTTAAGTCCCTGATATGTTATTTCACCTTTTAAGATTTGAGATGTAATTAGTTAATTCCAAAAAGTATTTTTTAGAGGAGACCTCGAAAAGTAAATATTATGTGATAGTTTCTCTATTTCTTAACTTCCAACCAATCTCAGATATAATTTGAAATTGTATAATATTTATATAAGGCCAAATGATACATAAATACTATGTAACCTCAATGTTCAGCTGGAATATTAGCAATACTATAATTCTGTATATTATTTCTATATCTTTAAATTATAAATCTTAGTCCACAAATATAATTGTGTAAGAATATCATTTTTTCTTATGTTTAATGGCCCTAAATCTGACCCTGAGACTCACATGTCCTTTGTGAAGCATGCTGAGATTATTGGGCCTTACATCCAGTGCCAAGATGTGAAAGATGTTCCTCTTATCTGTTCAGCCTCCTTACCTGTGAGATTCCTGTGATATAAGATTGCATGGTTCTCAAGCTTATCATCTTTGCTGCTAAAATGTTACTCTTGGAGTTCAGCAGATTTTGGTTGAGATCTGTCCGCGGAGGTATATCCCTCCACCGACCAGCTTTTGAAGCATAGGACGGAGCCCTGCTAGATAGAAGGCAGTATTGGGTCCTTCATGGTTCAGCAACAGAGTGCTCTGTCCCCTCCTCAGCCCCAGAAAATCCCTGCTAAGGATCTCCTTATCACTGAAGGCACTGTCTACTAAGTTTCTTAACTCTGGGTAGCGGAAAAATCTCCTGAAGAGGTGGAAGCATTTACAAAAGAAGGCCAGTGTTAACTCAGTGAGTTCTGGTTTGGGGTTTGGATCAGAAATTGTCCACAAAGCAAGAAAGAAAAAAACAAAACCAATCAACAAAATAAAACAACCTAAAAAAGTGGATGGGTAAGAGGAAAAGTGCTGGCTATTTATCATTAGAGAAATATTTAATATATTAGAAAATTTTCTTACCCTAGTATTGTTTATTCTTCTGCTGATATAGTTATGTGGGAAATAATGTTTTTACTCTCATAACAAACAGCAATAGACCTGAAGTAAATTAACACTAATTGACAAATATCATATCATATCATGTTATATTTATAAACACACACGTATATATATACACACACACATGCACCCCCACACACTGAATACATTCAAGCATATAAAGAGTGAAATTTCTCCAATATCTGATTTCAAAATCATATTTGGTTCTGAAAAAGATTAGTTCTAACTTGGAGGTTGTGAAAGCCTGTCATTTCTAAACATATCTTTGTGTCTCTTTTTTGTTTTCTCTCTCTGCAAAGTTGTGTGACATTTAGAGCATCATAACTGTGAATTAAAATTAATTTGCATTTCAGAATGTCATTTTATTTCTTGAAACACAGAGATGCACTTGATTTCTGGATCTCTGCTATGAACTCCTTTATAATTATCTCATTCGTCTCCTTTTAATTAGAATGTTCACATGTTATGATGCCTAACATTCAAGAGACAGCACAGAATAGAGAAAAAAAGATTGAGGTTTGAAATAAAATAAAACTGAGCTTGAATTCTGGCTGTAACTTCTTTTAGTTGAATTTTTATTGGACAAATCACTTCAATTCTTAGTCTCAGTGCTTTTATAATCCGTCTACCTTTTCTCACAAGGATTTAGAAAGATGATATGTTTCAATGGTTAGAACAGTTCTTGGAACATTGTAGGTTCCATGTCTTGAATACATGTTACTTCATGTGAAGTTAATCTTTAATAGAAAAGAAACCTTCTAAAAAGTGTCTTATTTTTATTCTTTGTCTAATGTCTCTTTTTTAGTATTTTCATGAGTATGTGCTTTTGGGTAAATGATGAATACAAAGTTTTTTTTTTTTTGTATTTATTCATGGAGGCAATAGGGTAGTAAAAATTTAACTGGCATAACTCTTTTTTGTTCATCTGTATGTGAATGTTATAAAATCTTTTATCTTCTATATCTTTATCTTTCAACAATTTTATGTACTATTTATTGTCATTCAGACATGCTGGAGATAGGTTTTTGTAAAAGTTTTAGGACATTCAAGATACTATAAGATTTGGTTTTTCATTTTTTGAATCAGAAATTTTACTTGGATTATTTTTATTCTAAGCAGATGTTGAAATCAGCTAACAACTTTTCCTCTAACAAATGCAAATCGTAGGAAAATAGCCTCAATCCAAAAAGATAAATTAGCAACATTCTCCTTCCCTGACGGATTTGACAGAGCAAGTTCAGTTACTTGTACTTAAATCTGTCGTACACACACAGTACACAACTAATTGTGCCCCGCAACTATAAAAAAAGGGAAAAAAAGCTTTGTAAAAGTAGACTTTATGTTCATAAACAGAATTTTAGCTTTATATAAAGAATAAATTTAAAACAACCACCTCAAAAGTCCACCAGCGGGATTGTCTTAGTTGACAATACGGTTCTTGTTCTCAGAAAGGCATTCAGTTTATCAGTTTACTGAAAAATTTATCCAGTGTTTATGGACATGAAGCCTGAGCTAGACTGCGTAGGTTCATGTCCTGGCCCCATGTACTAATGGAGATTGTGGGCTACTTACTCAACATCTCTGCATATATTCGTTTTCAAAAATCATAGTATAGCATTTGGCATAGAGCATATGTTCACCGTGAATTTTCTGTCATTATTCTGGAGAAGCATATACTCTTGCATATTATGAATTATTTAGCAGACTAGTTTTTAATTAATTGTATATTTTCCTTGACCAAAAAATTTATCTGCTTTTAACTTGGGAATTAATTCTTAGCCTAACATCTTAAAATTTATATTTGATGAGTGTCAAATCTAATTTTACCTTTTAAAACCATTCTGTTAATTTCTGCATTTGCATTATATATAGCTGTTTCTTTTTTTGATGGAATTGTAACTCATTTTTAACAGAAATTTATAGTTGACAGTAAAAAATAATATATAAATTAAGAAAGCCATTTTTCTAATTGAAAAATTGATCTGTTATTTTTTTAATTGTACATTTCAATAGCATTTTTCTTCAGACTAAAGTAGATAGATCTTTAATATCTTGAAATAAGAGAAATATTAGACAATTTTTTTTAGATTTTAGTTATTTATTTTTAGAGAGAGAGGAGGGGAAAGAGGAAAGAGAGGGAGAGAAACATCAATGTGTGGTTGCCCCTCACACACCCCTCTTACTGGGGAATGGCCCACTGTGCTCATAGGAGCAATCATTTACAACATCCAAGTGCTGGAAACAGCCTAAGTGCCCCTCAGTTAACGAGTGGATCAAAAAACTATGGTACACTTACACAGTGGAATATTACACAGCAAAAAGAAAGAAGGCATTTCTACCTTTAGCAATAGTATGGATGGAGCTGGAGGGTATTCAACTAAGTGAAATATGCTAGGTGGCAAAAGAGAAATACCATACAATCTCATCTATAGCAGGAACCTAATGAACAAAACAAACAAACAAACAAGAAAAATAGAACCAGAGACATAAAAAAAGGAACAGATTGACAGTGACCAGAGGGGAGGAGGCCGAGGAAGTAGTGGGGAGAAGGCAAAGGGTCTAGTCCAGAAACCTGTATAAAGGACCCATGAACAGGCACAACAGGGTGGGGATTGACTGTGGCGGGGGTGAGCAGGACAAGGGAGAGCAACTGGGGGGAAGTTAGGACAACTGTAATTGAACAATAATAAAAAAACAAAATGAAAGAAATAAAATAAATAAAATTGTACTTATTATGAAATATGTGTAAGTATGAAAGTACATAGTGCAGCTAGGTTGCTTTTAGCAAGTTGTATTTACATACTAAATGAAGTATGGACTTCTTTGTAATTAAATATAAATACTAGTTTATCTTTTAATTACTACAAGTTATCTCAGCAGGCAAATTCAGTATCCCCTATTAAATAGCTATCGTTTCTATAAATATATTATTCTTTAATTTGCTTGTAATAAAAATAATTTTTATACATGCCAGTAGATTAAAAGTTAAGACTGGTGAGAGTCAACCAGGCCTTTGGAAACTCACCCTTTTATATAACAAGTACTTGTAAATATTTATCATTATTTTAAAAAGTTCTGATATGTATAAAGATTTGCATGAATTTAATTGTTGAAGTAGAGAATAGCTTCTATTTATATTAAAAGGTCTATCTCCTGAGGACATGAATAAATATGCCAAAGGTGATTAGTTTTATACCTGATTATGAAGAAATACATGTTGACATGGACCAAATTTATGGCTCTACCAGCAGTGTTGGCTTTAGACAATTTGATTTAATAGGAATGGATTTTTGTTTCTTCTTTCTCAGGATTCTGTTAACTTTAAAAGGATTAGCAGAAGATGATTGGAAAACAAAACTCTCCACTGACTCCCAATTACATAATTTTATTTTACATCTTTATTTTATTACTATACAAAAGTAATGGTGAATAACAGTTGTTTATAATTATTTATGCATAAAAAGTATTTAAGTTAATTTTATAATGATTGAGGGGAAGAAGCAGTGCTAGTATCAGTTGAGAATTTAAGATTTGTTTCCTCCTCATTAAGATTAGACTGCATCAGTTCCGGGCATGTGGTCCAGAAATGAGAAAGAAAAGAAATAAAAAGATGTTTCCTTAGCTATAATACTCTTTGCTTTTTAAGATTGCATTTTCAATATCTTATCTTTCAAAGAGACAGGTGATTATGAATCAGATTCTATATTTATTTGCTAAAGTGACATAGGAAATTCAGTCAGTTATAAGTAGATTAGAAACAAAACATTCTTCTATTTCAATTATTGAATTTTTATTTAAAAAGTGTATTTATGTGTTTGTGTATGTATTAAACAAGTATATTTATTCCTAAGTTAAATTTATGAAAGAAATTTTAACTTGTATGTAAGTTATACAGTCACATAGAATCACATGTGTGAGTGTATTGGAAAATCTATAAGTCCTAGGGGTTCAACTTCATTAATGAATGCTTTTGGTACTCAAAGACATTTTTTCTTAAGGAGCTTAGGTAATAATAATTACTATTTTCTACCTGAAGGAAAGGATTGAACTAATTTTCACCTAAAAGAACATTAAAATAGTTGAGTATTTTTCCAATGTTCATATTTTTTGTTGTTTCCTCACAGAGTTGTATAAAGCTCTTTCTCTGTGTGTGTGTGTGTGTGTGTATAAAGTCATTTGCTCAAATGATTACATATAAATAATTTTTGGATAGATTATATACAAAATTATGTATTATCATATTATATACATTAATAAGAATTTCACAAAACAGAATGTGAAAGTTAATCATGAAATAATATCTAAAGTTTGGATGCATGACTTGTTTTAAGGGGAAGAAATTGGTTCAAAGTGTCATGCTTTTTTCATCCACAGAAAAATTATGTGTGAAATAACATAAAGATATGTTCATGTTTATGCTATGGAACATTAGAAAAGAAAATATTTAGCTCATAAGAATAGCTGATGAATGTTGTAAGTAAAGTTAATGACTGATTTAACTTGTTCTACCGGAAAGACAATTACTTTGAGAAAAATAGCTTTAAAATACCTGTGATTTTATTTAAGAAAATGACATTAAGCACAACTCTTGGAATTATGCCCCCTATATAAATTATTCTTGCTCATCACAATTTACAATTGATAACAATTGGTAACACATGCTATGGTAGAAGTAATCTCAGTATATGAGAGAAATGAGATTTTATATATTGGAATTTGTTCTTGAAGAAAGCTACTCTGTACAACCTCTTAAAACTTAGCTAAGACCATGCATGCAGGTACACAAAGAAGTTGTGTTTTGTTTTTCTAAGAGACGTTCATCTTTCTCACCATTGCATTTATTTTATTATAGTCAATCTTCAGTTCTTCTTTAAATATTCTGATATATTAATAGCCTGTTCCCTAAATTCTATCTACCATTTTGTTGTAATTTATAATGTTGGAGTCAAATCAATAAGAATAGTTTTATGCACTTCCTTGTTGGAAAATTTTATTTCATTTTGATTCATTTTCCTGTTATTATTAGATTGAAGACCACAATCCTGTGTATGTACATGTTTATTACTATCTTTTCTAGTCTGTGACTATGTCCACTTTACTGTAGGGTACTTATTTTTCCTTCTTGGTCTTATATTGTTGATGGTTAATTTTTCTTTCTTTCAATGTTACTCCTCTTCCTCACATGGTTTTGTACCAAATATACCTACTACACCCACTTTAATCTGTTCTCAAAAGCTACATATTTTAACATGGGTAGTGCCCATATATGTCTAGAGTTATTTGAGGCTAGATGAGAAAGATTACAAACTATACATCATCATAAATAGTGACAGCAAATAAAAATCTCTTAAGATGTTATTCTTAGAGAGAATATAAAAACACAGGGAGTGAATAGACATTTGAGCTTGACTCTTAGAATTTGTATACAGAAGGAATTGGTGTTAGATAGGAGTTTGTCTCAAGAAAAACCAGCAATAACAGCCAGCATTGTTATCAGCAGAGGCAACAAAACAACTGAGTTGTACACTTCCGAGTCAGCAGTTTCCACAAGCAGGCAAATAGCTAATGAAGGGTGATTCTTAGAAACACATGATAAGGGTGATTATAGCTTCAGAAAAAATGGTTGTGCCTTTGTCTCCTGGGGTTCTAGGACCATCACTAGGAAGATTTTTATTGTTATAGGGATCTGGACCCACTCTAGCTTGAGAGACAAGTGAAGATAAGGGCCACCAAAAGTAGACTCAAGGGGCTGGTGGGTGAACTGTCAGTGGTGGCACTTAGGGGGATGCTTAGGGTATTAGTGACTATACTAGCCAGAAGGAAATGACTTAGAACAATTGTTTTTATTGGGGAAAAGCTAGGGCAACAGGTAATGTTATTGCTAGTCCACCTCTATTTTCCTACTGTTTTTCCCTCTAATAGCAATTCATGTAAATTGTTCCCCATAGACGAAGACTGCATCTTGCACCACAGTTCCAATTACAGAACTTCTGTTTTCATCCTCACATCAAATTCTCTGCCTTGATTCATCAAGGATGGCCTCTTGGTCACCCTCTAAGATGCACTGTAAGGCAGGAAGCTATTCTGACTCTATTCCTTTGAAAATATTCGATGCTTAAAATCGTTTTTAATAAAATTTATTTAAAAGCAATTAACATGTGTGTATAATAGGAAACAGAAGAACACAAGAAACAAAGACCAAAGTCATCCATAACCACAGTTTATAAGCAGTTTACAGTTTGACATTTCCTTCTAAGGCTCCTGTGTATCTGTACAACCAGACTTCCACTTTCATGTAATTAAGATCATATAGTTATGAATCATGCTTTTCACACACCATGAATATTTACCATTTCAGTGTCTTAAAACTATATGAGTATTCTTATAACAAAGAATATACTACACCACTCAATCTGGAAGAAAAACTATGCAGTCCTGAGTTTCTTGATGACAGAAAAAATTCATACAGGACAAAAATAACAATAGACCTTCAGATAAAATCATTGGCAAAGTTCTAATAAAAATACTGCACTCTCTTAATGATTAATTAAAAGTGAGACAGAAATCAGCAGTGTACATAAAATATAATGCTTCTAAGAAAATTTGTTATGATCAGTACTTTAAAAATATTAGCAAAGAGGCAACTTTTGACTAAAATTCTCAACAATGTATTCCTACAGTACAACCAAAAGAGATGCATCCGCATCAGTAGTTATTATTGCACTGTAAATATGAACACAACCACACATATCCCTCCCTGCATCTTTTCTCCTGCTCCTCTGCTGCCAGCCTAAGGAACAAGTCCTGATATCCACTTCTAAGATGCTTTTTCAAGTCCATGTCCAAATGCCTCTTTTCTACCAATTACAACAAAAAGATATTTACAAATTGGTTCATTAGCTCAACTTTTTATCATATATTGTCACTTCAGGACATTTACGTATGCTTAAATTCTTGTTTAGATGACTTTATTCATTCTTTTACTATTTTTATTCTCACTTTTGATGTCTTTCTGAGTAGTGATTGCACTCCTTGATATTTCGTTACCTTTTCTTAAAGATTTTATTTATTTATTTTGTGAGAGGGGAAGGGAGGAGAAAGAGAAAGAAAAGCATGAATACATGGCTGCCTCTTGCACACCCCTTCCTAAGTGCCTGGCCCACAACCCAGGCCATGTACCCTGACTGGGAATCAAACCAGCGACCCTTTGGTTCACACACCTTCAATAGTCCCTTGGAAGAGTCATCTTTCTTGTTTAATAATTCTTACTTGAGTTGGCAGATGAAAGCTCACGTTCCCGTTTTTCACCAGTTGACGTCTGTGTGTATATTGAGGGCAGGGGGAGAGATCCTCAAATAGAAAGTCTGATGTTGTATTGTGGGCTGAAAAACCTCATTTAGTTCTTAAAATAAGGAATTTTTATCCCTCAAGATATATCACTCTGTCACTGATTAAAACAATGCTATGTCTGTAAAGCTTATTCTCTGTGGTTGTAATCACTTACCTCACAGATTAAAAAGGAAAGGGGTGAGAAAGAATCAGTCAAGGACATTCTCATTTGTCTTTGCCTCTTGTTTTTTGCTTACTACCCTAGCCTGACTTTTGTTTGTGTTATGTAATATTGACTTTTCTAGCAGAGCTGGGTTGACTCTGAGCTAGGGTTGCTGTGCTTTATTTTTTGTTTTTGTGGAATGTGTAAGGAAAGGAAAAGAGCACAGTTACAAAGCCCCAAGCCTTACCTCTGACATCTGCTCCATGTTGAGTTGAGACTGCTGTTCTACTTACTCAGAAGTCTGACCTAACCTCTGTGTATCAGTCTCCAAACATGCTGTTCACACAAATGCAGTGAATTGCAGGAATACAACAACTGCCCTGTGCCTTCTGTTGGATGTCCTAGACTCTTACCCCTACTTAAAATATATTATGAAAGAAGATAGTATGTCTGAACCATTGTCCATTCATTGATTTTAAGAAAAAGGTTCTAATGTCTTTGTCTTTTTCATATACATAATCAGTGTCTGTTAATTATTGCTTTTGCCAGAGATTTGTTTAATTTAATTTTAGATTCCCATTGGTTCTAATAAAGTCACCATAGCTTACTAGTTCAGTAGTAGATCACATTCTTCTGAGAAGCACAGTTGCTTTGATAAACTAGCTCCGGAAACTTACATCTTGATTATCAGAAAATTACTGTAAAGTATATAATTCATTGATGGAACCTATGCTATATCATTTATTGTTCTTGTCCAGAATATGAATGTTGGATTAAATTATTTCATATTTCATTAACATTATGCTGCATTTAAAGTGTACCCTGGTACCAGGGATTCCCCCCCATAGCTTTTTTATCAGCAAAAAAAAAAATTAGCAAGGATAGAAGAAGTCTATATTTCTCCTTGATATATTCAGGGAGCCAAGTGGATCATCTTTGTGTTGTTCCTCATAATCACTTACTGTCTTCCAGAGGATTGGGATCATTAGGGTTAAGCAGAATGAAAGGAGAGTGGACAGTGACTACTTGAATTTTCATTTTTCTCTTTCACTGAACATGTAACAGACATTCTGAACAACTGCAGGGATAACAGAGGAAACAGGACAAACAAAAATATAAAGTAAGAGAGACATGTTCTTTTTTACCACTTTGAATTTTACATGGATTAGTAAAGGTCCAAGTGCAACATTTACTACATTATAATCAAGCAAATATAATTGAGGGAATTTTTTCTTGTTCAGTAGAAGCTTTCTGTAACATTCCTGAAAACTAATTTTTTTTCGTGAGAGTGGCTTTCATTTAATGGGATAGGTTTTAAAAACCCATAAGCTTATCATTTATCATAGTGGAAATATCCCCTAGTCCAATGAGACTCTTTTTCTCCATATTGACCATGGGACCTAGAATCCTTCTCTTGTTATTTTTAAGATGAATTGGGTCTATCTGATCATTTTAGATTGTAAATTTTCCAAATATACCATATTTTATATTAAGTGAGGAGGTAGCAGCGACCTCTGTGCCTGTGTCCAGTGGTAGTGGCCATTTATCCCTTCACTGCTAAGACAGAATGAATCAGCTGACCCAGCTCTTTGCAAAGTTGCCCAGAGTTAGGAAAACAGGACACTCCAGAGATGTAAGATTTGTCTCTCATTTGTAGACTAACTACTCCTCCATACTTGCACTGGTTCAAACCTCATGGTGAGAAAGGCCTTGGTCTGGGCAGTGTGTTGTCGTTGAAGATTAGAGGGTGCTGCTCTCTGAAGTGTGATGGAGTTATCATAAACATTTCAGTTACATATCTTTAGTTCAAGAAAGAAATATTTTGAAAAACATATATGTATGTTTTTAAATGTCAAGAATTGTGCCCTGGCTGGTGTAGCTCAGTGGATTGAGCACAGGCCTAGGAACCAAACAACCACGGTTCGATTCCCAGTCAAGGCACATGCCTGGGTTGCAGGCCAGTTCCCAGGAGGGGACTCACAAGAGGCAACCATACATTGATATTTCTCTCCCTCTCTCCTTGCCTTCCCCTCTAAATATAAACAAATAAAATTTAAAAAAAGAATTGTATTAAATGCATGAGGAAAGATTCACTTTTTCTTTATTTTTTTAAAGGGCTTGGTGTCAAACAATTGTACCATTTAATGTGTTCTGAGCTTGTGCATTCTGAGGCTACTTGGGTTCTGAGAAGTTAATTTTACTATTATAGATTCTTTCTAATTCACTGTGACTCAGAGGGACTCTTCAGATGCATTCCAGAGAACTTTATTTTTATTATAAGCCTGCTCTGTTTCATTGGTGTCACATGATATAAAAATAAATTATATTTTTCTTTGAAGTTATTATATAGAAACACCTTAACCTTAAATATAATAAGGTTGACAAAGACATACAGCTATATATTCTTCCTGCCTTTTCCTTAGTAATTTAACTCCTTTTCCAGTGTAACACTATATTTATTTAAAATATTGGAAATGCACTGGGGCAGCCACTGTGGAAACTAGTACAGAATTTCCTCAAAAAACTAAAAATGTAACTGCCTTTTGACTCAGCAACTCCACTGCTGGTATTATATCCTGAGAACTTTGAAACACCAATTCTAAAGACGCTATGCACCCCAAAAGTCATAGCACCATTATTTACAATAGCCAAGTGCTAGAAACAGCCTAAGTGTCCATCAGTTAATGAGTGGATCAAAACACTCTGGTACATTTACACAATGGAATACTATGCAGCAGAAAGAAAGAAGGAACTCCTACCCTTTGAGACAGCATGGCTGGAAGTAGATAGAGAGTGTTATGCTAAGTGAAATAAGCTGGGTGATAAAAGACAACATATGATCTCACATACAAGTGGAGCCTAATGAACTAAACAAACAAGCAAGCAAAATATAACCAGAGACATTGAAATTAAGAACAAACTGACAGTAACTAGGGGAGATGGGTGTAAATACTGGGAGAGGGGGCGGTGGGGAAGGTTTGCTAAGGAACTTGTATAAAGGACACATGGACAAAGCAAAAGTGGGTAGGAATGAGGGTGGGAGGTGGGGATGGCTGGGGTGGGGGGAGTGGTGTGAGGAAAATAGAGACAAGTGTACTTGAACAACAATAAAAAACTTGTAAATTGCCTGATGAAGTTTTCACTGATATTTTTTTTCCATTGGAGTAAACTATAGGATTAAATGTAACATGTGAATATGTTAGATAATATGCTTTGGCTCAAAATATACAATGAATCAAAGATGATTTATATATAATAAATATAATATTTCTCATGAATGTTATAATTAGATTTCTCTCTCTTAGAGACATAGTTTGTTGAGGCAGAAACAATTAGATGCTACTATTCCCCTGCCTGAGATTTAGAAAATCAAAGAGAGGGAGAGAGAGAAGAGAAAAGAGTGAGGAGAAAGAAGAGAAGGAAAAGAGGAGGGAGTGGAGGGTGGAAGAAGGGAGGGAAGGAGAACAAAGGAAAGGTGAGTGGAAGAAAAGAAGAAAGGAAGGGAGGGAGGGAGGGCTGGAGGAATGAAGAGAGAAAGTGAAGGCAAAGGGCAGGAAAGGAGGGAGGGAGGAAGGAGACAGACATTTAAGTGATGCTCTTTGGATGCTTGTCCTGATAAGACTCAAGAGTAACTCACTATTGTCTTTTGAAATAAAAATAAATCCCTTCAAACACATAGATATGAAACAGATGTTCTGTATAACTTTTGTATCATGTTTCACATGCATTGCTTGTTCTTCTAATAGCTGCTCTATTTATCCCCCACATGGTTTATATCTTGCTTCCTTCAAATGTGACTTAAAATACATACTCTGCAGAAGATTTGTATTGGCTTTCAAACATCTCGATTTTTTTTCTATGTTCAGTGGCCTTCAGAATGAAGGTAACTTAATTTTTAATCTCAGATAACACTATTTTTTAAATGATATAATTCAATGTAGCATCTAATACTCATTCTCCTTTTAAACAAAAATTATTCTTGGTTACATAGAATTAATTTTGAATCAAATGCATTTTATCAGCCTGCACATTAGTGGCATTATTGCATTAGAAAATGAAGAAGGTACTGCTATGGAAAATGAGCCTAGTCAAATAAAAACTTTCAAGCTTTTGAGGTAATATTTAGTAAAATTTTTAAATTGTGAAACTATGTTATGGTGATAAAATGCACATTTTCTTAGTTTATTGTGATAAGAAGACTTAACATGACAGTTACCTTCTCAACAAATCAACCAATAAGTGTACAGACAACTGTGTAGATACTGTGTTGTTATCTAGAGACAAAGTGCTGTCCAGCCGATCTCTAGAACCTATTCATCTTTCATAGCTGAAGTTTCATACCCATTTGTTAGCAAACCCCCATCTCCCTCTTTCAATCCCTGGCAATCCCACAATTCTATTTTTCACTTATATTATTTTGACTATTTTAGATAACTCCTATAAATATGAATTAGTTAACATTTGTCCTTCTTTGACAATTTCTCTGACTTATTTCTTTTAGCAAAATATCCTCAAGACTTGTTGCATAGTGCAGGAAGTAGTGCAGGAATTCATTTTAAAACTGAATAATACTCCACAGTATGCGTATACCACATTTTAAAAAACTCATTAATCTATTAAAAGGTGTTTACGTAGTTTAGCAACCTTGGTTATTGTGAATAGTGCTCAAATGAACAAATCTTATGTGTCAGTTCAATGGACTTTAAAATTTGCAAACATTTGGGTAACCACCAAATAAATCAATATTTAAAAAAGTTTCAGGACCCAAAATCTTGTTCTCACTTCCTGCCAGTCAACTCCCTCCCATACAAATAACCATTGTTTTGATTTCTGTTACTATGGATTAGTTTTGCCTAAGATATATTAAATATATTATCTTCTTGTAAATTGAATAATAAATATGTATTCTCATATTTACTGCTTTTTTCAGTAAAGTCATTTGATTTGTCTGTATGTTTGCATGTTGTTATAGGCTGATTCTTTTTTCTTTATCAAATGAGACAATGATAAACATAGTCTTTTACATTTTTGCTGCAAATCTGATTTTGAATATTTTCATAGAAGAACAGTTTATAGATCAAGTGACATAAAGGTAAATCTCATTACAAAAGTTTTCAAAATGATCATATCAATTTCTATCCCACTAATAATGTATTTTGTGACAGCATGTATGCATTTTATTTAGAATATTTAAGGTATTTCCATAACTTTAGGTTAAACAGCAGCTCTCATAAGATGTAAGCTCCTTGAAATTTGTAACTATGTCTTCTTCTATTGTATATTCTCCTACCTCACCTTCTAAATTATTTAGTACTGAGCAGAAAAGGAAATTGTGTTTTTGAATACCTAAGGATGTAAATAATGAAATATGGTATGGTTTTTAAGGTTGACTGTTCCTTTAAGAAAGAAAGTGGAAATATGAAGAGCAGCTTTAACCAAACTAGACCAAGAAGAATGACTGAAGCCTGATCATTTAATAGATTCAAATTATGTTTTTATCACTTGAGACTCCAGGTTTCTCTCTACAGGTAATAATACCTTATGTGTTCAAATTGTTTCATTATTATGGGGAAGTGATTAAAATTTCTGCTGAGCTATAAAGTAGTCATCTGGGAATAGAAAAGCATGAGATTAGAAAATATTGCTGAGGGATTATAAATATCTAATAATGATAAAATGTTTTGTAATTACCTCTATGGGAGCCACAGAATAGAATTACAGCATTAGAATAAACAAAAGACTACATACTACACTGACATGTTCTTTTAAAATATAAGCACTCGTTAAGGACAAATTACAAGTCATCTTTTTCCCTTTATGATATTTCTGTTTATATACATTATTTTCCTTTATTTCACTAGCAGATTTTGTAATTTAACCATGATTGAAGTAAATAGCATGATCTTAGAATCTAATGAGTTTTAAGACAAGTTCATATATAGATAAAATTTGATTAACCTCTTTATGTTCATGTTCATTAGTTTCATTTGTTCTATATATTTAATTAGTAAATTAGCTGATACAGTATTGTATGATTTTGATAACTTTTAAGTGACCAAAGCCAAATTATTAAGTGTATATTAAAACAATTTTCATTAATAATAAGCCCTATGGACTGGGTAGCTTGTGATTATAGAATATGAGGATGAAGAATGGATGAGAATTTAGAATAAATGATTTACTGCTAGCCAGAGCTTATAAGTTTATATCAACAAGAATTGTCAAGCTATATGTTGATCACAGTTAACTTTTTACCTTATATTTTAAACAGATGGACTACTGAACTAGATTACATATTTTATCAATAGAAATATAATTTTATGTGGCATTATACTTGATTATAATAAATGTGGTTTTTCATGTTACCATTTATTTCCTTGTTCTTTGTTATTTTGTGTCAGCTAAGCACATTTATGTCAGTTTGGAGAGCATGTAAATCAGTATTGTTGTGCCTCACATTTATTTACTATGTTCATTTTTACACTCTAAGTCTCCATCAAATTAATACTTCGTTTCTCTATTTACTGAGGATTTTCCTCCTCTAATATGTAGTATTACAAAACTGTAGCACAGACTCTTAAAATACAACAGTTAGCTGTTTGGGCATTTGAAGAGCCAAGTCTATAAATAAGCCAAATGTAGGAAGTAAAATGAACCAAAAAGTACATTGCGAATTACTCCAAATTTAAAATTCAGCCTTAGGATAGTCCTGAATATTTAACATAGTGAATTAATTTAAAAGAATAAAATGTCTTACTTTTAAACCTACAGCCAAGTAGCTGATGAGGTTGAAAGTCTATGGCTACTTAACTTCCTGTGTTTTACAAACATTTTTGCTGTGGGGCTTCTATTCAGGAATGGGAACAGAGTGTAGATGAATGAGAATTCATTTTTAATGCATTTTTCCATTTGACCACGAGTAGAAGTATACTTTAAAAATTAAATTTAAATAGTTCCCAGGAGCATATTTCATCAAGGTTTCATGTTCAACTTATTAGGTCTCTATGGGTTTGGGTCATTGTATAGAAATTACTGTTTTACTTTGTCTACACACTGTGAAACAGAAAATTTGATCAAGTAGATAGAAATTTATTTTTTTAATTAAGAAGATAAATATATGCAGAGATACTTTATCTGCGACTGATATGGTATTTTCCACATGTGGTAAAACAAATTCTGAAATTTACTTAAATATGTTCTATGTATTATACGATGTAATTGCATGTTACATAATTTAATGTATTTCCTTCCACCACCTAATAATGATGATCAGTGATCTTTTTCATTGTGAAATGACCCAAAATAGTTTGGTCAGATAAAGCCATTAGACTTTTTTAATTGTTGACATTGACACAAATGATTAGATGCAAGTAAAGATGATTGATTTTTCACCACCTTGCTTCCAGATTTATAAGAACAATTTCCTGACCAAATTTTGCAACACATAACAAACTAGTGTGTGTGTGGACAAGAGTAGCCGTACAACCTGCTTTTTGGTAGGGCTTCATGCTGTTATAGATTTTTTTACTAAAATTTACATAAAATGCCCAACCATTGAAAATTTAAAAAAATACTTGTCTGACCATATTCCTATTCTTTGTAATACAACAATAACTGGCATTTTTATTTTGTGCAATTCATACATTTTGAATATCATTAATTTCACCCATAAAAATGCTGGATGCTGAGAAACAAGCTGCTCATTTCACCAATGATTTCACTTTTATTTAGGGTTTTCACATTTAGCAAGCAGTACTACAGAACACCAAGTTAAATCCAAATGCCAAATAAACAATTTTTAAAATATAAATATGTCCTGCACAGTAGTTGGAACATACTTGCACTGAATCTATTATCTGTTTTAGCTGTAATTTGAATTCAAATGTTCTGTATCTTATCTGGTAACTCTCTACCTATTTGTAATATTCACTATGATGTTTAGAAATGTTTATATTGTAGATGATTTGTTCATGCAACACATATTAATTAAGTGTCTATTGATAGTCAAATTCTGTTCTAGGAATTGGAAATATAGTTATGATAAAACAGAAAAAATGGTTTGCTCATAGAAATTATGTTCTGTATGGAAAAACTAACAACTAAAAACCCCTAAATGCACACTTTAAATAGCAGATTAAAGGTGATAAATACTATGAATAACAAAAAACAGTAAGAGGGAATGAAAAGGTATGTTGAAATTATTAAAATGAAACATGTTGTGAGCATTTTTATGAGAAAAATGACAGAAAATAACATATTAAAGATATCTGGAACTTGAGTGACGATTGTGAGATCAAGGGATAAATACAGCAGTGAGGCAAAGGATGAGCTAGACACAATTTTGGAAAAGGAAAGAAAGCATGAAATACAGAAAATGTAATGAATATTCCCAAAACAGTGAGAATTTTCTTTTTTTCTCCTTTTTTGGCTAACTTATTATATATATATATTTTGACTTTTAGTATGTATCTTGATATATTTGCATATATACCCATGTAAAACAGTAAGTGAATATGTAAAGCATTTCTATTACCTTAGACAATACCATTGTGCCCATTTCCAGTTTTGCCAATGATTTTTTTAGTTTTTTGTCATAGAGCTTTCAGAATAGGTAAGCTCTGCTTATTCTTGAACTTTATATATACATACACACACATACATACACAGTGTGTTCTCTTTTATGTCTGGCTTCTTTTGAACAGCATGATGTTCCTAAGATTCATGTGTGTTGGTCAGTGCCTCAGTAGTTTGCCATTATTGTTATTGCTCATTGATATCCCATTTTATATATTCCGCTGCTAATGAAAATTTGCATTAAGTTATATACAGGTTTGGGAAATCACAGATGAAATGAACGTTCTCGTGCAGTATGTTGTTTTGTATGTCCAATCATTTATTTCTTCTGGGTATATACCAAGTAATAGAGTTGTTAGGTCAGTGCATGTGTAAGTTTGATTATTAGAGCACACCAGACATTTCCCTGAATTCATTGTAGAATTCTATTGTACTATGTTCTTGTCAACATTTGATTTTACAATTAGGTTTGTAATGCTCTACAAATTAGGTTTGATCTATTGAGTGAAGAAGGCCATTGTTAATCTTTTCAATATGGATATTCAAATTTTCCATTTGCTGTTGAATTTAATTCAACCTTTCTGAAAAAAATCAATTTTATGTGTTTGTTTCTACTTTAGGATCCTCTATTTTGTTCTGTTTATCTATTTACTTGTCTTTATAACCATATCATGCCACCTTAATAATTTTTATGTTTATAGTAAATCTTAAAATAGTTAAGGTAATATAAGTTATAAGGTAGTATAACAACGAGGCAGTATAAGCCCTCTATTTTGTTTTTACCTTTTTAAAGATGATTTTAGTAATTCAATCTTTTACATTTCCTTACAAATTTTAAAATAAGTTTGATAATGTCATTAAATACTTGGTTGGAGTTTAATTGCTATTACTTTGAATAAATTTAGGAAAAAATTACATTTTAATAATACTGAGTCTTCAAAACTGTATCAATCCATTCTATAAATTCTCTCAGTGTTTGTAATTTAAATTATAGAGATAAGTATCTTTTGACTATTTTGTTACTAGGTATGTTACAGCTTCTGATGCTACTGCAAAGGTTATTTTCATTTTTACACTTTATTTTCCCTTTTACCTGTTTGTAAATATACAACTGATTTTTATATATGGCCCTTGTGTCATGCAACTTTGGTGAACTTATTTACATTTCCCTTGGGACTTTTCTTACATGTGCAGTTATATTGTCTGCAAATTATGTTTTAGTTTACTTTTAGGCCTTTAATTATTTTCCTTATCTTACTATATTATATTATGCTCTATATTATCTATATTATATCACAATTAATTTTGACATGATCATCAGATACTTTCATTTCTGCTATTGTTTTCTTCATACAAACTTTGTCCTTAAATCTGGTAATACAGTGAATTGTAATGATTGATTATTAAATATTAAACTGATCTATCTGGGATAAACCAATCTTTTAATATGTAGCATTATTGTTTTTATTTTTTCTAGATTTAAGTTGCTAATATTATATAAAGGAGTTATGCATTTTATTTATTATTCATTGATGCTTTCCTCAGGTATTGGAACAGGTTTTTTGTGTTGATTTAATGAAACACTTAGAAGTAGTCCATTTCTCCTCCAGATTTTGAATTATTTCATGTAAGGTGCTTGTTATTTCTTGTTTAAGTTTTGATACATTATACCACTGAAGCCAAATGAACATGAAGTTTTATTTTTGAGATTTATAATTATGAAATCTTTTATATAATTTATTATTTTTCTGTCCAATGTACTCCCCAATGTGCCCAATCTGACTACAAATTCTAGCTACTGTCCTCATCAATTCCTTCCTGGTTTGCCACTAATGACACTAAAACAAGTGCCACTCTTACACAAAAGAAGACATTGTTCAATATATGCCACCAACCTCTGCTGTAGAGTTGTGTTTGTGTCCGTGTGTGTGTTTATCTAGGAACCCACACCAGATCTGCCAGAAAATATCCATCCATGCAATATGAAAAATAGAGACATTTATTGAAGAAGATACAAGATATAAGAAACATTGTATAGAGGACAATGATGCTTCATTTCCCTTCAAAGTTATGGCCTTCTTGAGGAAATCCTGTTCATTGGTAGCAATTTGAACCTAGTCATTAGCAATTGCAACAATATGGTTCTTCTGCTCTAGTAGAAGAATCTGCAGAACTAATTTTGCCATGACACACTTCATGCCAAGATCCTGCATCAATATCTCAGACACAGTAGTTTTTGGAATCCTTGCATGGTCAGTCGCTGATATTTGTTGATTGCAGCCTGTATACATTCAATATTCTCGGTGTTCTGCTTGTTGCAGTCCTTCCAGAATGTGGATCACTTTCAACAGTTTCTTGACCATCTTTGAATCATATGCCATGTTTTCACTTGTGCTGCATTCATTGTATCACCCTCAAAAGCCTTCAGAAACATCCCAATAGTTTCTGCAGAGGAATGTTCAAGCTTAATGCCAAACTTGATGCAGATTTGTTGCTTTACTTGCTCACTCATTTTGAATGTGATGGACACACAGTACATATGCTCACTCGATGTCATCTACCAACCCCACTGACAAGTACAGTGAAGTCATTGTTCACACATGTGCGTTCCAGTGCTCTCTACTTGGCTACTAGGTTACATTGTGGTTGCACAAATTGTTCTCATTATATTAACAATGGCTATACTTTTCTCTGGACATACCTTGGGCAATTAGTCATTCATGTAGCATAATGAATCATCCTTCAGAACAGTGTTATTGTTTTTAAATTGCATTTTTAATACAGTATAAACTGAAATTTACAACACTACAGCCAGCAACTAAGACTATAAACTAAACTTGAATATTACCAATAAAAGATAAGTACTACCTTTTATATTTCACAATGTGGTCTAAATTCTAATAATTAAGAATATACAATATTTTTATGGCTAAATAATATTCCATCATGTAAATGTCCTGTAGTTGTTTTATTCACTCATCTATTAATGGACATTTGGGCTGCTTCCATATCTTGGTGATTGTAAATAATGCTACAATGAACATAAGAGTGCTTATGTTCCTTCAAATTAGTGTTTTAGGTTCCCTTGGATATATTCCTTGAAGTGAGATTGCTGGGCAAAGAGGCAGATCCATTTTTAATTTTTTGATATATCTCCATACCACCTCCCACTGTGGCTGTACCAATCTACATTCCTACCAACAGTGTAAAAGGGTTCCCCTTTCTCCACATTGTCATCAGCACTTATTCCTTTACCTTTTGCAGCAGCATGGATGGACCTGGAGAATAGTATGCTAAGTGAAATAAGCCAGTCAGAGAAAGACAAATGGCATATGATTTCATTCATATGTGGGTCTAAGGACCAAACTGAACTAGCAAGGAATATAGGAACAGACTCAGAGACAGAGAGCAGATGACAGCAAGGGGGGTAGAGTTAGAGGGTGGAGAGATTGAGCAAAAAGGAAAGAAGACTCATGGACGTGGACAACAGTGTGGTGATTTCAGGGGGAAGAGGGGTATAAACTGACTAAATGGTAAAGGAAAAAAATTCAAAAACATTTAAAAAAATATACAATACATTCTAATCTTTTCAATGAAGATATTCTGGTTTTAAAATTCACTAACTATATTTTCATTTTTTAATATAATCTTTATTCTATTTTTTTCACTACCATTTAGTCCCCTTATACCTCATCCCCCCAAAATGCATTAACTATTATTACTTTAAAACATCATAAACAACTTTGCAATTCTAAAGAAATAAACCAAGCTATTGTTTCTGAGTCTGTGAAATTAAAAGTAAATAAAATACCTGACCCATAAGAATTTCTACTGAACTTGAACAACACTAAACAATATTGTATATTATGTTCAGCATTTTGACCCTCTCAAATTACCCATTTTTTTGCCATATATTTTCTCAAATAAATAGAATATTTGAAATTCATTTCACCTAGTTTGTATAAATAAATTTTCTTTTTTAGATACCTTTATTCATACAACCTTTTTTGGTTCTTCTTAGATGTAAATGACTCCCTCACCCCATTCCACTTTTTCCTAAGGTAATCCACATACAGGAAATTTATGTCTGATAATTCTAACTTTGTCATTCAAACTGATGGTGTTGACAGGGTAGAGATTAAGGAGAACAGTTACTCCTCATTTGTTTTAATTCAACATTATAGAGATCCTACTGTTATTAGTTATCACTTAAAGTTCATACACTGACCAAAAGACAAAAGTCAGCAAAAGTTTATTGTTTAATAAAATTCACTTTGTATTTCTTTAAAAACTGTATTTCTTATATTTAGGAGATATATGCCCACATTCTGGAACAGTTTTAGGCTAGATTAAGTGAATTAAGTGAACAATTAAGTGAACTAACTAAGTGAACAATTATCAAGATTATCTCTTCCTCAATAAAGAAAAAAAAATGCCCTGGTTAGTGTGGCTTAGTGGACTGAGAGCCAGACTGAAGCAAAAGGTTGGTGGTTTGATTCCCCATCAGGGCACATGCCTGGGTTGCAGGCCAGTTCCCCAGAAGGGGGTGTAGGAGAGGCAGCCACACACTGATGTTTCTCTCCCTCTCTTTTTCCCTCCCTTCCCCTCTTTCTAAAAATAAATAAATAAAATCTAAAAATAATAGCCATCGGGCAATGTTTTTTGTGTTCAAACCACAAGGATATGTTATACGAAATGTGTGGTTAGGTTGTTATGTAAACACCATAAAGGGCACTCATGCAAACCTAGATTATATATTTTATGACTGGCAGCTCAGCCAGTTTCTTTAGACCAATACAGCCACAAACATGTAAGTAATGTGTTATACTGTGATGTTAGGATGGTTATTGCATCACTGGCAATTAGAATTTTTCAGCTCCATCATAATTATACAAGACCACTGTCATATGTGTTGTTTGTTGTTGACCCAGAACTCCTTATGGAGCACATGCCAGTATTTGGATTAGGCATTTTTGAATGTCTGTCTTCTTGTTAAATAAGTACATGTACAGGATCTCAGGACTATAAAATTGAAGAGCTTTCAACTCAGAGGTTGGGGTGTCTGAAGGGCTCATAGGTTGGTTGGAAAAGACTGATGCTTCTATTTCCCAATGAGCGGTACATAGATTTCTCCAACATTATATGCTCCCAAAGACCTCACTTAGTGGAAAGAGAAAGATAACATCTATATAATCTGAAGCAATGTTGCTGGGAGCACTTTGTTACAATGGCCCGTTTCTTTTGAAATTCATCATGCACATATTATACCAATACCCATGGGGGGACTGTTAATTCTAACATGAACTTTTAGTGCAAATTAATGTCTTCATTCTTGCTATTGTCTAATGTTGCTGAAAGCAAGTTATTCATTGACCACATCTTTGAAGATTCTCTGTCTAATCTTGTAAAGTTAAGATGTATGAAGCCTTTCAATTTTCCCATCTTTTGCCATATGAAGGGTAATGGAAATCCTGACACCACTTAGCCAGAGGCTACAAAGAACCTTCAAGCAAAGCTTCAGTGAAGAAAGGGACTGGCATGACGTTTTCTTTGCCATTCTGCTGCTGTGCCAAATATACTTCAAGACAGACAAGTCATCTGTTATTTTATTATGATCTAATTCTTTTTATTTTTGCTCCTGCAGGTTAGAAAAGTTTTTATGTAAGACAAAAAATGACAACAACGATAGAACATATCAATATTTCATTGGCCATTGTCAGGCATATTGAATACCTGTTATTTATCTATATGTGATAATTTAATCTGAGAAAGTTAGGCTCTGTGTCCCAATATGAATTATAAATAAACATTTCTATTTTAAATTTTTAGGTGAGGAAATTAAGATGTCATAATCTCAGATATAGAAGGTAGATGTACTTTTATCAATCTGATGAATAATATAAATACTTGTGATTTCTTTAATGTTACCATGGATGTTAAATACAAGTAGGACATAAAGTAAAAGAAGACACATGCATAGTAAAAATGTATTAACTTGGGTAATATACTAATTTAAAAAAAAAAAGAATACAATCCCAGTGACAGACTACCCTTCCACAAATACTTGCAATCTCACTTAACAACAATGAGATCTTTGGAAGGTAACCTAACTATTCTATCTCAGGTCCTCATCTATTAATAAAAACTTAAGTCATATATATGGTTTTATAATATTTGAGTTAATACATACAAAATACATATCTTACTGCCTAACATTTTGGGGGATCCACCATTATAGAATTGTCCCCATGAAATCCAATCAATCAATCATCATCACCACAATCAAGTCATTTTGTTAATTGGAAATGTTCTTAGGAACTTTATGAAACAGAAAGTATATTGCTTCATCTGAAAGAAATTTTATTGTGTGATAAAAAATTAAAAGCAAAATTAGACTCAGACAACTGCCAGAATATATACTTACATTAAAAAACAAATTATAAAAGTCTCAGTGTAAATACTGCTTTTTGAAATTGGAACATATAATAATGAAACAACACTCTAGGTGGATATTAATTAATATTTTTGCTACCTATACTAAAAATAATTATTGTGGTCATAGTACATGATTATTGAAATAATAAAAACTTATTTGACAAATGGAATTAAAAAATACAGGCTCCAACCATTAGTAATTATGTTGTCTTACATGTGAAAATAAATGTAGTTATGATTCTAAAGGTAACTAAATATGACCCTATTGGATTACACTCTTACATAAACTCAGTCAAAAAAGCCTGGAAATAATACAAAACAAACAAACAAACAAACAAACAAACAAACAAACAAACAACACCGTGAAGGCACTAGGGAGTAGAAAGAAACAAATAGACTGGGGACTGCGTACTCAGAGGGAAGGAAGAAAGCTGAATGAAGAAAATGCCCAATATGTGTGATTTTTAAGCCTGGCACAAGAGAGGGGAGAATGTACCAGCGGTAAGCACCAGAGAAAGAATTGGGAAACCCGCCATTTTAAGTCAGAGATAGTGGCCACTGAAGAGAGTACAGAACCTTGGAAGGGAAGGAGCCAGAGAAGAGATTACATTCCACTTGCCCAAATTCCTGACTGAAACTTCAAACAAGTATGAGAAAAACAGATTCAACAAAGCTCAGCTAAAAACAAAAGACCTGAGCTAACACTGGAGGTGTGGCCCAAGAAAGAGAAACAGAGTTTGAAATTAAATCCTAGCCAAGAAACTTAATTGACTGCTGAACCAAACAAAGAAAACACTTGTTAGAGGAAAATAATGGAGTATCAAATCCGCACAACTTTACATTCAGAATGGCCAGAATGCCATTAAAATTTACCAAAAATTAAAAAAGAAAACTAAGAAAATCAAACATATTCTTAAGACGAGGAAAATCTGACCCCAAAATGAATCTCTTATTATAAATAGAAAGCAAGAATGTAAAAGTAGCTGTTGTAACTGACTTTGGTGAAATAAAACAAATATTTTCACAGAGTGAAAAAATAAGAATTCTTGCAGAAAAATAAGTTTCAAGAGAAATATAAGAAGTCTCAAAAGAGAATTATAAATACTTTTAAAAATCACTGAAAAATAGTTCTGGCTGATGTGGCTCAGTGATTTGAGTGCTGGCCTGCAAAGCAAAGGGTTGCCAGTTCAATTCCCAGTCAGGGCACATGACTGCATAGTGGGGGGTCCGGTCCCCAGTAGGGGGAACATAAGAGTCAACCACACATTGATGTTCCTATTTTTCTCTTCTCTCCTGTCCTCTCTCTAAAAATAAATAAATAAAATGAAAAATCATTGAAAAATAAAACATTTGAATTTAAAAAAAAAACACTGGAATGATATAATAGCTGAATGAAGATAACAAAAATGGAGTGTATAAGTTAGACAATAGGTCAATGAAAAGTAAATTTGAAAAACAAAATGATAAAATACTTTAATAAATAAAGCCTCAGGAAGGTATCTATTATATACATGTAACTGGAATTCTAGAAAGAGAGGAGAGACAGAATTGTAAAGAATTATTTGAAAAAATAATATCCATTAATGTCCCAAAAATAAAAAGCTACAGAAGTTTATGTTACAAGGGCTCAAAAACTGCCAAGTAGAAAAAAATACAAGACGCTTATACTGAGGCATATAATAACCAAATTTTTGAAATCCCAAAATCAAAATCTGACCTTGGAAAAAGTAAAAGGAAGAAAATATACATGAATGAAAAATAAAATAAAAAGAAAAAAGGATGTGATACATGTAAGTGCCCAGTTTTCACTCGTGACCAAGTACTGAAAGAAAAGAAAAGACTGAAATTATCAACACAGAATTTTATGTCTGCCAAAAATATCCTTCAAATATGAAGGCTAAATAAAGACATTTTGAAAGCTAAATAAAGACATTTTGTAGAGAGATTTTTAAAATGAATATACCTACTATAAAAGAAATTCTAAAGAAAATTGTTGTAGATGAGAGGATACGATACAACACGGAATCATGTCACACAGAAAAGTATGAAAATGCAAGTAGTGATAGTATTTGGATAAATTTTAAAATTTATTTTTATATTCTCCATTTCTTCTCTATTTCTTTATAAACCACATGGCTATAGAAGTAAAAATTACACAAATTTTTAGTAGTAATGCATGTCTACATATTACATAATACATATCCTCTATACCAGAAAGCATGAGGGGTATAAACCTAGAGTTCAAAGTTTCTATATTTTAAGGGAAGTAACACCATATTAATAATAAGTGTACTGTGAGTAGTTAAGAATGAATGTTTGTTGGGAACCACCCTGCCTGGTTTCAGAAGCTGTAATTCCCCCATGGCTAATGCTGAGTAAAAAGACTTTGGGACCATAAGCCACTCAAGAGACAAAACTTATCTTCTGGGCAGGTGCGTAGCCTCTGGCCCCTTTACTTCACCCTGCTTGGCCTCTGGGATGATGACTGGTTAGCCAATGACAGTTAAGATTTCTCAAGGGAGGGACAACTTAAGACAGGCTTGGTTGCAAAAGGGTCATCAGGGAAGGACTTAGGGACTATAGAAAAGGGGTGATGGACCTTCATCCTTTGGCTTTGTCATAGCCTGAGTCCTCATTCTATTTGTAAAATGTCTACTAATCTCCTGGCTGACCCCATCCCTCACCTGATCGTAACCTTGAAACAATGTTTGAGGCAGGTGTGACCCTGGGTGGTTTCCATGGTGACTAAGAAGGAATGCATTAAATCCTGTGAAATACCCTCAATTTAAATGATAAGGGTCTAGGCATAAGCATACCCTCAATTTAAATGATAAGGGTCTAGGCATAAAATAAGTTTGTTTCCCAAAATTTATGGCCCTTTAACAGTCACTCTATCTATCTGGTCCTGACTCAGAATAAGCCCTCATAGTTCCTTTAATGTTTGATCATTACTGCTTGACAATGACTGATGAACTTTATATATATATGTCCTGTATTCCTATGAAAATTAAACCCAATAAAATTCCATTGAGTAACAGGCTCAAGGCCCTTCTCCTCTGAGAGACTGACCACCTTTCCTCCCTAAGCAGAGCACATCTTGGTAGACTCAGTCTCATCTGCAGTGGTGGGGGGAGCTCTGTTGGCAAAGCCCCCCTACATATGTTCTATTCAGAAATTGTAAATTTTAAAAATTCATATAGTCATATAGCAGAAAAGATATCAAAGAATAATATTGAAATTCACAGAGGAGATAAATAGAGCACAAATAATGAAATGGTAGGCTTACTCAAAACAAAATGTCATTAAATACTAATGAGTAAAACAGAATTTTTCTTCAGTCAAAATAAAAACAGGAAAAATAGGATAAATTTTACAAAATTTAGTATTTTGAAAAGATTGATATATTCGATAAGTTTCTAGCTAGCGTGATCAAGAACCAAGAGAGATAAAACCAATTGCCAATACCGTCTACCTGTGGCCAGAGTGAGGTGGAGGCATCAACTGACAAGGGGCATAGAGAACCTCTTCAGGGTTATATAAATTTTTCATATTTTGACTATGGGACAGAGCACATGACTTCATACATACAGTAAACAACAATTATTTTTTAATTTAATTAATTTTTTAAAATTATTTATCTTTAGAGGGGAAGGGAAGGAGAGAGGGAGAGAAATATCAATGTATGGTTGTCTCTCGTGCATCCCCTGCTGGGAACTGTCCTGCAACCTAGCCATGTGCCCTGACTAGGTAAATCAACCTCGAATAAAATTTAAAGTAAAAGTTATTTAAAAATGAATGCTTGTTAATTTTAAAACTACCATGTTTGTATGATTTTTAAAAATGTTTCCATTTTAATCACTAATTCTATGTGTTATTTCATTAATTTAGCTCTTATTACATAGCATTCATTCTAAAATAAAATATTTATTACTTATGATATGGCAGTGAACCATATCTCTTCAGACATCTTTAATTATTGATGAAAAAAGTAAATATATTAAAAAAGTGATTAATATATTCATTTACCCTCATTCACTATTAGTGAGAACACAAAATTGTACAACCACTTTGGAAGATAATTTTACAGTTTCTTAGAAATCAAATGCTCACCATAAAATCCAGCAATTTTATTTCCTAGTATTTATCTTATGTAGATGAATACTTATATCTACATTAAAAAAAACCTGCACACAAATATTTATATCTGCTTTATTCATAATTTCAAAAACCTGTAAGCAACCAAGATGTCCTTCAATAGATGTACAGATAAATAAAATATGGTACATCCAAACAATGGAATATTATTTGGGAATGAAAAGAGATGAGCTACTAACCCATTTAAAGGCATGGATATAACTTAAATTCATATTGCTAAGTGAAGAAAGCCGATTTGAAAAGGCTACGTACTGTATTATTCAAACTATATAACATTCTGGAAAAAGCAAAAGTTCAGAAACTGTGAAATAATCAGCTGTCAGGCATTGAGGGGAAAAGATAAATATGTAGGATATTAAGGCAGTGTGAAAATATTTAGTATGATAATATAATGATGGATACATGCCATTATACATTCGTCCAAACCCATAGAATGTATAATACCAAGAGTGAACCCTAATGTAAGCTATGGACTTTGGATGATTATGGTGTGTCATGGTAGGTTCATCGATTATAAAAGGTACCACTCTGGTAAGGACTGTTAATAATGAGGTATGCTATCCCTATGTAAAAGGTATATGGGGCCCTGGCTGGTGTGGCTCAGTGGATTGAATGTCAGCCTTCCAACCAAAGGATCTCTGGCTTGATTCTCAGTCAAGGCACATAGGGTTGTAGGTCAGGTAACCAGAAGAGAGCACATGAGAGGCAACGACATCTTGGTGTTTCTCTCCCTCTCTTTCTCCCTTCCTTCCCCTCTCTCTAAAATTAAAGAAATAAAATCTTTATTAAAAAAACCAAGAGTATATGGGAAATTTCTATACCTTCACCTCAATTTTTATTTGAAGCATGGCTCTTGTAAACAATAGTGAAAAAAACCTAAACAAACATAGTTAATGTGAAAGACAATGTCAATATTTCTATCTGTATAGAACCATTTAAAACTTTAAGAAATACTTTTATGTAAACAGTGTTGTGGAAAAAAACTGAATAGTGGTCAAATAGAGTAATGGATTGCCAATTAACTTTTGATGAGGTATCAACAATTTTGTGTGTTTGTTTTTTAGTTTATTATGCAATAGTTCAGTAAGAAATTGTCAGAGAATAATAGTCTAGCACCCATCTAATTATCACTGAGTTTAAGACATAAAACATAAATCTTTCTTAACCAACACTCTCAATTTGATATTTATTTCTATATATTAGATATGTTTTCACTAAACAATATAGAGCAATTGTGTATTTTTAAAATGTTTTTCCTCTGGGAAATTTACTGATATTGATATGCATAGTCCTAGATCATTCATTTTCATTGCAATACAATATTTTAATATGCTAGTAATCATTATTACTTTAGTTATTATAGGTGCTTATATGATATATTTTCATAATATAAACCATGGTGGTGTAAACACTCTTAATCTTGTCTCTGACAGAAATATATGTGGTGTTTCTGTATGAGTAAATCTGTTAAATATCAGATACAGACATATTAAAATTAATTTATTTTTGTTTATATATATTTTATATATTTTTAAAATATTTTATTTATTTATTTTTAGAGAGAGAGGAAGGGAGGGAGAAAGAGAGGGAAAGAAACATCAGTGTGTGGTTGCCTTTGGTGCCCCCCTCAACTGGAATCTGGTCCTCAATCCAGGCATGTGACCTGACTGGGAGTTGAACACACAATCCCTTGTTTCGCAGTCTAGCGCTCAGTCCACTGAGCCATGCCATCTATTTTTTATTTTTTTAGAGTTTGTTTTTTTTTCCACTACCATTTAGTACTCTTATACCTCACTTCCCCCAGCAATCACCACACTGTTGTTCATGTCTATGAGTCCTTTTTCCTTTTTGCTCAGTCCCTCCACTCCCTCACCTCCCTCCCACTAGCTTTCATTCTGTGCTGCATCTATGAGTCTGTGTCCATTTTGCTTGTTAGTTCAGTTTGTTCATTAGATTCCACATACGAAATAATATGGTATTTGCTTTTCTGTGACTGGCTTATTTACTTAACATAATATGTTTTTCAGGTCCATCCATGCTGTCACAAAGGGTAAAATTTTCTCCCGTCTCTCTTTCTTACTCTCTCTCTCTTTCTGTGTTTCTCTCTCTCTCTCTTTCTTTGGTCAAGTAGTATTCCATTGTGTAAATGCCCCATAGTTGTTTTATTAACTCATCTACTGATGATGGACACGGGTTGTTTCCAAATCTTGGTGATTGTAAATAATGCTGCTATGAACATAAGGGTGCATATGTTCTTTTTGAATTAGTGTTTTGGGTTCCTTTGGACATATTTCCAGAAGTGGGATCACTGGGTGAAAAGGTAGATCCATTTTTAAATTTTTGAGGTATCTCCATACCTATTTCCACAGTGACTGCCCAACTCTGCATTCCCACCATTAGTACATGAGGATTCCTTTTTCTCCCCATCCTCACCAGTACTTGTTTGTTGATTTATTGATGATAGCCATTCTGACAGCTGTGTGATGATATCTCATTGCAGTTTTAATTTGCATTTCTCTGATGATTAGCGATGTTGAGCATCTTTTCATATGTCTATCGTGCATATGTGTGTTTTCTTTGGAGAAATGTCTATTCAGATCCTTTGCCCATTTTTATTGGGTTGCTTGCTTTTTGGTGTTGAGTTTTGTAAGTTCTTTATAAAATTTGGATATTAACACTTACCAGAAGTATCAACAAATATGCTCTCCCATTCTGTGGGTTGTCTTTTTATTTTGTTGATACTTTTCTCTTCTGTGCAAATTTTTTTTTATTGTGCTGTAGTCCCATTTATTTATTTTGTCTTTTGTTTCCCTTGCCTGGGGAGATTATCTGATAAACTATTGCTACAAGCAATGTCCGATATTTTGCTGCCTATTTTCTTCTATGATTTTTATGATTTTGGGTCTAACATGTAATTGTTTAATCATGATACTGTACATAAAGAACCCCAATGATTCCACACAAAAAATTACTAAAACTGATAACTAAATTTAGCAAAATACAGGATACAAAATTAATATCCTGAAATCAGTTGCATTTTCAGATGCCAATAATGAGCTAATATAAAGAGAACTTAAGGAAACAATCGCATTCATAATTGCTTTAAAAACAATAAAATACCTAGGAATAAACCTAATCAAGGATATAAAAGACCTGTACTCAGAAAATTATAAGACACTGAAGAAATTGAAGAAGATACAAATAAGTGGAAGCAGATACTGTGTGCATAGATAAGAAGAATTAACATCATTAAAATGTCCATACTACCCAAGGCAATATATAGATTCAATGCAATTCCTATCAATATTCCAATGATGTATTTCACAGAACTGAAACATATATTTCATAAATTTATATGAAAACACAAATGGCCCTGCATACCAACAGCAAATCCTGAGAAAGAAGAACAAAGTTGGAAGAATTACACTGTCTAATATGAAACTATATTATAAGTTCATAGTAATCAAAACAGCCTGGTACTAGCATAAGCACAGACACATAGATCAATGCAACAGAATAGAGAGCCCAGAATAAAAACTGTACATTTATAGTCAATTAATATTTGACAAAGGAAGCAAGCACATGCAATGAGCTAAAGATAGTTCATTCAGTAAATGATGTTTGGGAAATTGTACAGATACATGCAGAAAAATGAAATTAGACCACCTTCTTATACCACACACAAGAATACATTTAATTTCTATAATTATGTATGAGTTGTTTCATATTTCACATTCTTACCAATATGATATAATAATAGATTTAAAACTTATTCAAATAAAATGATAAGGCATTTATCAATATTTTAATTTGTAGTTATGATATCAGGTTAACATTTTAAGGTATATTTATTAACCATTTTGTTATTGGGTTTTGTAATTTAACTATTTCTGTATTTATGTTATGCCACATTTATTTGTTTGCCTTTTTTAAAGATGATTTGTGGGATTTCCTGATATTTTTTGGATAGTATTCTTGCTTGTTTATATGTACTTCAAATATCTTTTTATGTGTATGGCTTGTATTTCCTGGTTTACTTCATTAAGTCTACTGATGAAATTTTCTATGCAACTGAATTAGTCAATCTTTCTTGTTTCAGAACTCCTTCCTTATCTCCAAGTCTACTATACTGTGAAGCAGTGCAGAGCGCACAAGGAGGCTCACAGTAGCACTTTCTTCTAATCCCTTAGTAGATGACGATTAATGCGTGTTGGGCTTGGATGTAATCACGAGAGCTCATGTACTGCCTTTATTCATTTTCCAATAAGTCTTGAAACTGTGAAGAAGAAGCCTTTCTTTTTCTTCCAAGTGGTTAATTTAATTTTCTCCCCTAGTGAACCAAATTATTTATTTACTAGCACAGTCTTTATCATCTCTTCGTGTTTCTCATCTATTGCCAGTGCAATCCCAGCTTATAACAGTTAACATCTGTTTCTTGGTATGTCTACATATTTACTGTTTATACCTAGTAATGCATTTTTAAAAATACAAAAATAATGTTTTCTTGTTTTTAATGAGTCTCCCATTATGTTATAATGCTATTCCTAAAAGATAGGCCAAATACTAGTGACAAAGTCATCTTGTTTTATATATTTTAATATATTTATTAACATATATTTTAATCAATATGAACTATTTCAGAATGTTTTATAACTCAAAAGGTAAATATTTATTTATTTGTTGTAATGCCTATAATATTGACCAATATTTCTGAAGCTTCACTACAAAAATAGGTTTTTGTTTTTGCTTTTTATTATGTTATTCTGTATCACTAAGTACTTTGGGTAACATTTATGCTTACCCTTCATTGTTCTACATAGTTCTTTATTGATTGATCTTTATTGATTGATTTGCTTTCATATATGATGTTCAGGTTTTGACCTAAAAACTACATTAATGCTCTCACAGAACAAATTTTAAAATTATATGCTGGATTTCCTTTCCATATTAAATGAAAAATATTTTTCCCATTAAAGTGGAGGATCTTGAAAAAGTACCCAGCATCACAGGTCAATGCCCTGTTAATTTTCTTAATATTTAAATTCTTGTTAAGGTTATATTGCTCATCATTGATCAAACTAGGAGTTTCTCATATAAGGATGGCTCAATAAAATTCCTAATGGAATGTTAGTGTAATTCTAGATGAAGATAAGGTGCATTCTTCAAATGTAACTAAATAATGCATATCTGATGAAATTCTGTCCATTCAGGACTTACCCCTTCATGATTAATGTTATTCATATGCATGCTGCATTTACCGGATTTAGTTTTTGCATTGAGTAAAGTTTTTTTGTGTTTTGAAGGTACTACATGAGACATAAAACATCTCTTGGGTAGTTTTTATATTTAGAATATCAAAGAAATACTTGGATCATATAGCATATTTGTATAAAATTGTAGGTGTTCACCATACTATACGTTCTGAGTTATGAAGAAGAAAAAAAAAGTATCACGTAATAGCATTTTGTAACCTTAGAAGACACTGATGATGAATCTGTACTTTATTTTCAAGAGAAGAGAACAAAGAAATACGATTATTTTCTGCCTTCTCCTCCTTTATTTGACATTCACTGAACATTTATTAAACAGCATAAGTTAAAAATTATAAGAAATATACTAATATTTATGTTAGACATTAGCATCCATTTGGAATGAGTCATATTGGATCAATCAAATAATTATCATTGACAGAGTGTTAATTTGTCATTCAAAAGGGTAGAGCAGTGTGTATTAACACAATTCACTTTGCAGCATCACCTATGCCAGTGTTGACCGCAAGAATTAAGGAAAGAAAGAAATTTGTTACAATTCTTAAATTATTGGCTAAATCAAGTGATGGTGGATGCTATTTCATTAATAAAACAGAACACTGTAAATGTAACACAATTGGGTATTGAATCCAGTTTTAAAAAATGTGTGTGTGTAAAATTATAAACGTTAAGTATGACATTGAAAATATGCGCCTCAAGTTCAAGGACGAAGGTTCTGAGCTAGACATATACATTAGGAGGTTTATTTGCATATGCACAATAGTTAAAGCCAGTGGAAATAAGAATGAGCAGAAATAAAGAGAAGAGCAGACTGGGGAGAACTCCAGCATTTTAATGTTGGATAAAGGATGAAACCCCAGCAAAAGAGACAGAGAAAGTGCTTCCAATTCTCTCATAGAAGCCTGTATAGGAGAGTATTTTCAAAAGAAGAAACCACTCCAAGGTTAATTAAACTGGGAACAGAGATGTGATAATGGATTTTTGAAACAGTAAATTTTGGAAGACTGATAAAGTTTCATTAGAATTTTGGATGCAAGTCAGATTTCTGTAGATTGAAGACTTAATTAGGGTGAAGTTAACAAAGGCAACTTTATTATCAAAAGGGGCAGAAGAGAAATAGAGGCAAACATTTTTTTCAGATGGAGAATCCTAGCATGTTTGCACATAGATATGAAAAGATGAGGAGGAGGGAATGATACAGACCAATGAAAATCCTATTATGGAGAAATTATTTAAGTATAGTATACATACAGAAAAGTAGACATAACATGACCATTGAGATAAATCAAGGGATTTTATCATCTGAACACAACTATGTAACTAACATTTAAATTAATAAAGATAAGGTTACAGCAGCTAGAAACCACCTTCAGCTTGTCATTTTCTTATCTTTTTTAACCAGTATTCTGATGTACAATAACATAGTTTAGATTTTGTTAAGCTATATGAATTTATCATGATTGTACTATGACTTATGTATCTATTGAACTGTTGATATGATTTTGATAGTATCCTGCTTGTGGTTATTATGAATTGCATATAGTCATATAATTAAACATGTATTTTGATAATATACAGAATTCAAATCATTTACAATAGAACCAAAAATCATAAAGTAGTTGAAAACTACCTTTCAGAAAACTCTAAAACATTGTTCAGAAAACTTGTAGGATGAAGGTCTTAATATTATTAAGATATAATTTCTTGCTTATTTTGATGTATATTTCTGATGCAGTACTAATCAAAATCCCAGCATTCTTTTTCTGATGAAATTCACAAGATTATTTAAACAATTATCTTTAAAGGTAAGAAATAAAAATAGACAAAATAATCTTGAATGGAAACTAACTTTTCTGAATTCAGAAACTCTCAAGATGAGTAAATCCATGGTTTCCTACCTTTTTTCTCATCTCTCCTATTACTTCACTGTCACACTAAAAGATACACCCAAAACTATGTTCGGCAAAATTCACTGACTTTTATTTGTGGTTACTTTCTTTTAGGAGATGGGAAAAAAGAGAACCATTGATTAGTTTTTGAAATTACAAATACTATGATAAAACAGAAGAAATACTCATATATTTCAGTAAGACCAGACTACGAGGACATTTCAATTTCTCATTTTAGTTGAAACTTGATTTTCCATCATTTTGGGGAGTTCTCTGATTTAAATAATAGTTTGCCCCTAAAGTAAGTCTTAGATATTAACAAGTCAATGATGATTACATTCCACTTTTGATGCAATAATCTTGGAAGAAATGCAGCAGTGTTAATTCAATTCAAAAGCAGTAAGACAGAGCTCCTGCCATGTATTGGGACTGCTGTGAGTAGTGAAATCCTTTTTTTCTGTAAAATACAGACATCCAAAATGATCTCTTTGGCTTTCCTTGGTATAAGAACTTTGATGGCTAACAACCACAAGAAATTGATGACTAATGGGCGTGTACTAACAGAGCTTTTATTACCAGTCACCATATATCCACAAAGAAAATGCCATCCTCATATCCCATGAAACATTTATTCTGCCAAGGGGATGATGATTGAGGGACATTACCCTTGGTGTAGCCTCTCTCTTTGTCCTTCATTGTTCAATAATTTTACTACTTTTTGATTATATTTGTTGAGTAATGAGTTTGGGTGGATGATATTAGTAGTTTAGAGAAAATGAGATATGCTATCCTTTTTATACCAGTAATTTCTCTGATTTAACAGAAGCCATGTAACATTTAGTAACTAATAAAGTTTATGTATTGTACACTTTAAACTAAACTGGAGAGTTTTGAGAATACTATATTAACTGACATAACATAATGTAAATGTGACAAGTTCAGATATTTAAGTCTAAACCAAGCACACTCCTGGCTTTACTTTGTTAGACCTATTTAATGTTTGTTAGACATATTTGAATTTTCCAAATTTGTAATACATAATGGTACAGCAAAAAAAATTTACCAATCTTTTTTCTTATATAAGAGCTTTGTATTTCATTAAAATTATGTTACATTATAAACAATTTGTTTTCGCAAGTTATTTCTGCAATAATAGTGACATAATTCCTGATAAAAGTGCTTTAAAAAGTTTTAACATTAAACACTTTGAAGTTATGAAAAATGCTTATCTATAAATAAACACAGGGGAAAATAAATTTTCCTTTTGGAATATTAACAAAGATATTGAAGGCAACGAGGGATATTTTATCATTGTCATCAGCAAGAAAAGGATTAATTGCTATCATATTCTCCCTATACTACCTAGTGAGGTACAAATTACATTTTTTTAACCTAAGGACCTTAATCCAAAACAACAAGATTTGAGCTGGTATTAATCTGCAACTGCCAGTGGCAGCCCTTCCATAGCAAAAGACTGCAAGGACAGCTATGTGAATTTCTGCAAAAAAAGGAAACATACTTATCAGAAGACTACAGCTGGTAGAGCAAAAATTCAAGGACATTGTACAAATCAAGTCTGTGCTCAAGAAAAGGCACACGGAAGGCTATATTGCCTTTTGCCTTGCAGTTTAAGAGTGAATCGTAAAAGCCATGTATTAAGCACACATACTCAGAGGCTTCTGGTACTATGTTTATCCAGAAAAGTCACTGGAAACTTCCTTGAAGTTCTATTAAACCTTAACAATACTACTATGAACTCTGGAGTTTTGAAATAATTTTTGCTCATTTAGAAGTAAGTAGGAAAGTATGAGTTATTGGATGAAACCCTGAGGTTCATGTTTAGCTCGAGTGCATTACCTCTCCTTTAATCCTCAGGAATTCCTTCTCCTCAGAAGCTTTCTTTATCTACCTCATTTTTTTCTTGATTTCTAAGTTTTACTAAACCTTCACTACTCCCCCATGTCTGGAGCTTATGAAGTTCCACCTTTCTGCACTCATTAGCTGTGATCCACACACATATTCATCTTTGTTTATTGCACGTCTGGGCCTTCAAGTCATGCTGGGGCCATCAGGCAGAAGAGTAAGTCTCAGAATCACCGTCATCGCATGCAGTTGCTCCTATTGCTGTTGCCACCTATTCTAGGCTCATGTACAATTTAGTTTCTTCCTGTGTTTTTTCTAGAACTTACTCAAGTCTGAACTTGATCAAAATCTCTTTCTTTAAATTTCTTCACATGAGAATCCTTTCTTTTTGGATACATCGTGGAAATTTTCTTTCTTCTCTTTCACTCGTGCTTCTTTAATAGCATGCTTTGTAATTACAAATAGTGTACAAAGGGGAACCCCACAAAAACAAAATTTATTGGTAAAAAGTGTGGATTTATTCTTACACATTTAAAACTCAGTCACCTCCAAAGTACTCTCCATTTAATGCAATACACCCAGTGAGTCTTTTTCCTCACTGCCCAAAACAGTTTTTAACTTGTCAATTTTTATGCATTTCAGTGCTTCTGCCATTTTTGGTTTCTTCTTTTCCACATTGGCAAAATGTATCTCTTTGAGGACTGTTTTTCATCTGGGGAAAGAAAAAAAAGTCACTCGGTGAGAGATCTAGTCAATCGGGAGGGTGGGGCATAGGGGTTATGCTGTTTTTGGTCAAAAAGTGCTGCACGCTCAGCGAGGTGTGGGCAGACGTGCTTGTACTTGTAAATCAGTCATCAAGACATGGGCAAATGCTTTGAAAGAGCCTTCAGAAAATTTCACTGAAGCCGAATGCAGCCTCTCATAACAACTCCACCTAGTACACTGATAACAGACGAGTTTCCAGAACACTCATGTAGTGTAGGAATCTTTTCATTTTTGTCCCCTCCACCTTGTATACATATTTTTAAAAATAAATCATTGGACACCAAACTTTGCTGCATTATTTTCTCATAAAATGGTATTTAATGTTGTTGTGGCATTAATAATCACTCTGTGGTATACTTTTTCTATGAAAAATGAATCTTTAATGGTGCACTTACAATACTCTTGACATTTCCAGATGTGTTTAAGAAGTATTTCCATAAGATAATTTTCTCTAACACATGCTTCCTATTAAGTACCACTTAAATTTAACTTTTCTATATGCATTTTCATTGATAATCATGGTGAAGGATTTCTATATCTCTGTATAAACCTCACATTGATGAAGTAAATAATTTAGTATAATTTAAAAAAAATGGCTTCCTGTTTTACTATATTATGTTTATGTCTTTTAAATTTTTAAAATAAGTACAAATGATATATTAGAATGAAAAGGCCAACCAGGGAAAGTTAATATTTTGCAAAATTAATTAATCATGAAATGTGAAAGCTGTGTTTACTTCTCTCATGACTGTGCCAGTACGTATCACCCAAATGCTATTTTTTAAAAGTCTGCTCCAATTCCCTGAATACTTAACAATATTTTCTTTCTGTAGTATTTACTGACATATAATTTGTCAAATTTTATTACAGATCATTTTATGCCACTTCTGAAAGTATGGATTTTTAAAGGCAGAAACAATATTTTTTCATCTTTAACGTTATTGAGTCATAGTAGATGCTTTAAAAAGACTTAAAATGATTTTGTTTCTTTTCATTTATAGTTGTATAAATACATCAAGTAATATTCATATATTACATTAATTAATAATGTCAATGGTTAACAACTTTGGGAATAAATTTGTGAGTCCAGTAGAATAGATAACTACATGTTGGAATTCTCAATGTACATAATATATTCAACTGAATTTTTATTATTCTTTTCCTTCTAATCATCCATCTGTCCAACAATTTTTATTTTGTTAGAAGTAGGTATTAAAATTCCACCAGTGAAAAATATGAGTAAGAAAAGATAACAATAATTCCCCAATTAATACCTCATTTGTTTGTCTCTTTAAGCAAGGCATATCTGATTATATTTTATCTATAGTTAAGAAAATCTTATATTATTTAATGTCAGAACACATTGTGCCAAATGTTACACAAAATCATGTAAAAATATATAACCTAACAATTCTATTCAAAGGGATTCACATTAACCAATGGTTATGGTACATTATTCACAATAGTTAAAAGATGGAAACAACCCAAGTGTCTGTCAAAAGGTGAATGAAAATAAAAGAAAAAATAAACAAATGGGACTACATCAAACCAAAATGCTTCTGCATAGGAAAAGAAACCACCAACAAAATAAAAAGGGAACCCACTGAATGGGAGAACATACTCACCAGTGATACATCTGATAAAGAGTTAATCTCCAAAATATATAAATAACTTCCCCAACTCAACACCATGAAGACAAATAATCAAATTTAAAAAAAATGGGCAAACAGCCTTAACAAACACTTTCCTAAAGAAGACAAATAAATGGACAAGAGACATATGAAAAGATGCTCAACATCACTAATCATCAGAGAAATGCAAAAAAACCCCAATGAGATATCACCTCACACCTGCCAGAATGGCTATTATCAACAAATCAACAAACAACACAGAATGGCTATCATCAACAAATCAACAAACAGTAAGCGCTGGTGAGGATGTAGAGAAAAAGGAATCCTCATGCACTGTTCGTGGGAATGCAGACTGGTGCAGCCACTATGGAAAACAGTATGGAGTTTTCTCAAAATATTAAAAATGGAACTGTTTTTTGATCCAGTGATCCCACTTCTAGGAATACATCCTAAGAATCCCAAAATACCAATTTGAAAGAATACGTGCATCCTTATGTTCACAGTAGGGCTACTTGCATTAACCAAGACCTGGAAACAGCCCAAGTGCCCATCAGTAGATGAGTGACTGAAAAAGCAATAGTACATTCACACAATGGAATACTATACAGTTGTAAAAAAGAAGAAAACCTTACCTTTTGCAAAAGCATGGGTGGACCTGGCGATTTTTATGTTAAGTGAAATAAGACAGCCAGAGAACAACAAATACCACAGACCTCACCTACATGTGAAAACTAATAAACCTAATAAACTTATAAGCAAAATAGAAACAGAGGCATGGATACGTGGAACAGACTGGCTGCTGTCAGAGGGAAAATGGAGGGAGTGACTAGATGAAAGAGAGTAAATGAAAGAGAGTGAAGGGTAGAGATGTGGCTAGAGAACATTTATGTATAACCCTTAGGCACGTAAGACAGTGTGGTGATGGCCAGAGGAAAGGGGGAGCAGTGGTTAGGAGGAAAAGGAAAGGGGGAGGAAAATGGGGACATCTACAATAATGTCAACAATAAAAGTAAAGAAAAATAATAACTTGATAAAGCAACACAAACTTAGGAACTAATAGAAATATGAATTTATAAATGGATCATTGTATATAAATAACCATAAAATGATCGAAGCACTGATATGTTACTGTGCAGATGAACCTTTAAATCAATGCTAATTGAAATAAGCCAGGCATAAAAGATCATCCCTTGCCTGATTTTATTTATTTGAAGTGTCCAAATAAAATCTGTAGAGATTGAAGCACATAGGCGATTGCCAGGGACTGGGGAGAAGGGAAATTGTTAGTAACTGCTTCATGGTAGAAGTTTTTCTTCTGTGGTGACAAAAATATTTTGGAATTAAACAAGGTGGTGGTGGCACAACATAGAAAATACACTAAATGCTACTGAATTGTTTTATTTAAAAAGGTTACTTTCATTTATTTAAAATGTATCTCAATAAAATTATAATAACCAAGTTAACATGATGCATAATAAGAATTTATGTAAGATGAAATAATGTATGCTAAGGCCCATCAGTGTGTGTGTTTAATTAAAAGTTTATGTATCCATTTTTAAAATGTGAATTTTTTGAGTTATTTTATTGTATACAAATAAAACAAAAAACGTGAATGCCTATAAGTTCAAAAATAAAAATGAATACGCCAAGCTAGTTTTAAAATAAAGAAAACCAGCTACAACACATCCTTTCTTAAAGATGTTCAAACACCTCCTGAGCCTGTTAAGACATAAATGCTGAGAGTCTCTCCAATAAATAAGCCCCCAAATTTATTCTCGTCAGAATGTTTCCTTTTGGCAAATGTTCCTGGAGCTAGAAGATAAATTTAAAGTGCAGCAGTTTCAAACTTCCTGTTGATAGCTCCTTAGCCGCACTTGAGCTCTGCCTGGCAGCACAATGTGTAGCATACCAAGCACGCCTCTGGGTGCTGCTGGCTTCATAGCACTGAAGCCAGATTTGAAGAGCAAAACAGAACAAGCTTTTAATATTTTCCCTTTCTTCAAGAAAACAATAGACCATTATAGCACTTACTGTTGAGACAAGATGACTCAAAGTTTCAAGAGGCTGGCTCCAACACCATCTGGCTCCAACACTATCCAGCTCCAAAACTAACTACAGTCCCTGACACTTAAAATTTTATTTTTGCATGGTAACTGAGATAACGTTATAAATTATATATAAGTTGTCTGTATTCATACCATAATGTCATAAAAGTATCAAGAGGATTTGTGATTCCACTAATATCAAGTATAAGATTATTATAGATATCCTTTTGTCTAATGGTTCAGTTATGGAGTGCAGTGAGGATTCTCTAATCCTTACTAAGAAATATTACCAGCAAAAAGATACTATATTTTTATTTTTAGGATACCATCTTCTCTACTTTTTAACTGCTCTCTGTTTTCTCAATTGTATCTCAATAAAGCTGGAGAAAAATAAAATAATTTTTTAATATTGATATATGGGGGAAACAGTTAAGTTAAACTCATTAATATAAATGAGTTCGATACATCACTGTCTTTTAATGTCTGTAAACTGGAAGGACATGAATGTACTAAATGCCTGAGAAACAAGAAGAAACAAATAGAAAAAACAAAAAACATACAGAGGAAAAGAAAAGATATAGGGATGGGCATTTACCAAAAATAAAAGTCATTTTTTTATTTTTAAACATTAAAATTCTTATATAAATGTTATTAGTATTGCAAATGCAATATGGGGTATACTGGACTCTCATAAAACTAGAAATAAATTATTTAATCTTCTTGGAACATTTTCTATATATTTAGTCAGGTCATCTTTTATGATCTATCAAAATCTTAACATTTCCATTAATACAAGTATTATACATTTTGTGGTAAATGCATTTCTAAAGGCTTTATAGTTTATTATTATTACAAACAGACTGATTTTGGAATTTATATTACTCTCAGTTTTACCATTTACAAGTTGTGGTGTCTAAGTGAATCACTAAGATTCCATGAATACAGTCCTTTTAAAAAAATCAGCATGTACACGCAGACACTGTGAGAATTAAAAGAGAAACATACAGAGAAGAGTGGTTTGGTAGCTTGAAAGTTTCATGGTTGAGAAATTTATTTTTATTTCTAATTGCAATATTCTAATAACAAAAGATGAATCCTGATTGTGTGTGTTTATATGTGTGTAAATATATATATATATTTCAACCTGGAAAAATTCCAACCATTGTTAATATGATAAGAATGGTTTGCATGACATTGCTGTAACCTGTCAGCAAAGGAGGGTGGACTGGAGTGCACATGCATGAGTAACGACGACTTCACTGTACCAGTCAGTGCAGGCAGTAGATGCTGCTGAGTGAGCATGGGTACTGTGTGACCATTGCATTCAAAATGACTAAGTGAGTAGAACAATGAATCTGATTAAATTTTGCAATAAGTTTGAACATTCCTCCGTGAAAGCTATTCAGGTGATTCAGAAGGCTGCAGCTAGGCGCAACTGGTGATTGGCAGCTTCATCATGACAATGTGCCCACTCACGCATCACATCTCCTGCAGAGATTCTTGGTGATACTTCAAATCTCCAAAGTAACTCAGTCTACTTATAGTGCAGATATGGTGCCCTGTGACTACTGGATTTTCCCAAAACTAAAATCCCCTTTGAAAGGGAAGAGATTTCAGACCATGGATAAGATTCAGGAAAATATGACAGGGCAGCCGATGGCAATTGGGTGAACTGTGTGAGGTCCCAAGGTGCCTACTTTGAAAGGGACTGAGGTGTCATTGTCCTATGCACAATGTTTCTTGTATTTTGTATCTCCTTCAGTAAATGTTTCTATTTTTCATAGTACATGACTGGATAATTTCTGAACAGACCTCATATATATTACTTCTTCAGGTTAACGATAAAGTGCTGGGGATATTTGGAACTACCGGGTGGTATGGAGTGGAGGGCTAACATATTTCAACAGCAAAATCCAGGGCCATCTGGCCTGTCCGGGGGGTGAGATGGGAAAAGCTCTGCTAGTCAGTCTCTCCTTTGCGGAAGGAATTCTGCACATAAAGAGTTTATGCTTGAAGTCCAACAGAAAGTACAGAATATTTGTAGAAAAATGTAGAATCATGTGTAAACAAAAGAAATGAAAGTGATAATAGTAATTCTTAAACACTCTTGCCATGGCATAAATTTCTTATATAACCTAATCTACTGGGTAAATTGAAGGGCCAAAAACAGACCACATTTGGCTATTATGCCAAAAATTATAAAAAGAAAACTAACAGAGTCTGCAGTGAGAATTTTTGTTAAAGGATAAATGAAGTACAAATCAAACTTGAGTAAAATGTGGAACACATTTTTCATTATAAAGTGTTAGCAACGGTGCGAACTTTCATCTGTTTGGCCAAAACAAAATCCAAGACTAATGATCAAAAATCAGGAAAATAAGCTAGTTCTTTATGTTCCAAGACAAGGTTCCCTATTTATTATGTCAGCTAAAATGGAGGATATATTTTTGAGGCCACTTTAAAGTTATCCAGCTCCTACAGAGAGGTCTACTGTCATGTAGGGTTCCCTTTTTTCCTTGTCCTTTATTATATTCCAGTGAAAGCTTATGCCACTTTGGACTTCCTGTAAAATAACAGCCCACTGAAAATGACTCAGGAGGCATACACCCCCAGTGAGTGAATTGATATATCTGTAGAACAAGTAGTTTTAGCTATGATTTGAAAATGAAGAAACTGACTCCCTCACATGAGAAAATAAAAAAACCCAGGAGGTTAGGAATTACATAAAAATACAATCTGTGTTAGTAGATATGTAGAATATTTTCACTTGGTATTGTTACAATAAAATGTCAGTTATGTTACATCCTTCAAAATAGGCATATTCCCCCTTTACAGAGGAAGGGTATGTTTTTCATGCCTGTACTGTCTATGAGGAGTGTCCCGTGAAACAGTAACGTGGTATCACTTACACGGTTCTTTAATTTGTCTGTAGTAGCAATAGCTGTAACCACTGAAATATAAAGCTAGCATTTTAATGCTTCCTTATAAAATCTATATTTAGGCAGGCTGTCAGTGGTAATAAAGAGAACTTGATAAGGCAAAATTTATAAATTTAAATAAGAAAATACTACCCAAAGCATAAAGAACAAAGTGT